>JADKXX010008081.1:0-36066 GCA_017310255.1 Butorides virescens | reverse complement strand
CCCTCCTGGCCGCTGCAGCCCCAGGCTTTGACTGCTTCCCGATCCTTTCCTCTCCTCTCTGGCCATCGCCACCGCCTGCATTTAAGACCTGGAAAGGATTTGGTGCCAATTTGAGGATGGTAGCGTGGTTAAGGGACTACTCTTTTCTAACGGAATTTCAAAAAGTCTGTCCCCGAGTGTGTTTCTAGAGCGGTGCTCCCGAGGGGAGGTGGGTGCTCAGGCAGTCATGGCCTGGCGGGATGCTCCTCTCGCTGCTAAGTCAGGACCAAGCTGCTTCCGAGGGCGCCGTTAGCAAACGGACCCGGCCGTGAGCCCGCGCGCCACCCGCCCCGCCGGGCTGCCCTTTTTTTGGCATTGAACAGAAGCTGCTAAAATCCCGCATTCAGTTACGGACCGGGCAGATGCAGAGTTTGGGTGTCGCACGATGTCCCCGCGCTCTGGTAGCGCAGGGTCCCCGAGCCGCTCCCTGCCGGCCGCCGGGGAGCTCACGGACACCCCCGCAGCGCAGCCAGGCTGGCTCCTGCCGGGGAGCAGCCTGGGGAGCCTCTTCCCATGGGTCTCCCCCCGGCAGCTTGGACACCGCGCTCCTGTTTTAGTCCAGGAAACCTTGTGCCACCCCCAGCGCAGCCTGGCCGGTGCTCCAGAGCGCGGGGTGCCTGGGGAGGGTGCTGAGCCCCCCGCCGCCGGGCCGCCCCCGTCTGTCCGTGCCCGCCGTCTGTCTGCTTTTGGCTGGTTACCCGGCGCTTCAGGGCTCGGCTTGTTCCTTGGGAGTGGGGGGGTGGGACAGGGCCATCGGGGGTGCCGAGGCCGCTCTGCTGGAACCGCGAGTGTCCGTGGAGCTCGTTCCTCGTGTAGCTGACACCTGGCGGGATCCTTGGCCGGGATGATGACACCTGGCAGGATCCTTGGCCGGGATGATGACACCTGGCAGGATCCTTGGCCGGGATGATCCAGCTGGTTTTATTAATAAATGCCACGTTGGCCGTATTTGTCTTGAAAGGCTCTGGGTCCGCAGAGGTTACCAGTCCCCTGCGTTTCGTTTGCAGCTGCAGCGTGAGCAGCGTAGTGGGACGCTGGGGTGCTCTTAGAACATGTACTTCGAGTGCCCTTGTGTTCTGAGAAGCTTCCATTTTTATCCTCCGTCATTTTCAAAAGTTCACGGTTTAGGTAGAAAAGCGCTTGAGGGGTCAGAAGCGCACCCGTAAGGCAGCGTGTCGCCGGGGCGGGGATGCGCCGAGGGCACGGCCGGCCTGGCACTGCGCCCTGGCGGGGCACCTTCCAGTGACACCTTCTGAAGGTGTCCCCTGGTTGCACGTGGGGGCAGCCTGGGACAACCAGAGCCTTCAGCTTTTGTGGGCCTCATAACTCCGCTTTCTCTTCGCAGCCTTTTAATCTTTAGCTGGGATTTTACTCTCCTAGAGCTGGTCAGGCTTGTCTGAGTGAAAATTAGGTCTTAGTGTCTGTATTTGCATTGCGCATCAGATAGCTTGATCGATCTTAATTACAGGAATGAGCTGACTTGGTTGTAGCCCATCGCTGGTTTTGTACCGGAGAGGAAATCTGGCCGGGATTTCCAGAATCTTTTGGGTATGGTAACTACACAAAACACAATCTGCAAGATGAAATAATGAAAAGGTGAGGAGGGGCTTCCCCTTGACCATGGGCAAAAGAAGTTCCTACATCTGAGACAAACAGCTCATGCACGTGGAGTTCGTGCTGGCCAGAGGGGACTTGAAGCACAGCACAGGCCAAGGATCAGTCCTGGGAGGCCTGATTTTGTTCACTTTATATGTTAATAACCTTAAAGCAGGAACGTGAGGTAAAGCCATAACATCTGCTGATGACGCAGTCTTGTGGGGAATGAGTTAGCGTGAGGTCAGAAGAAGGTACAATTCAAAATAACTTAAACAGGCAAGGAGAGGGGGTAGGCAGGTGGCTGATGGAATCGAGTTCAGAGGAATTTCAGGTGGAGAGACTGGCACAGCTCCCTGGTGTCCCGCACACGGGGATTCCCTCCCACCTTGCCAACGTGAGACGCGAGGAGGCTGCGGGAGTTCAGCGCTCACGGCCACACCAGCGGCAGTGGGCTGGAGACGCCGTCCTAAATCCCAAGCGG
Source organism: Butorides virescens (assembly GCA_017310255.1). Classification (NCBI taxonomy): domain Eukaryota; kingdom Metazoa; phylum Chordata; class Aves; order Pelecaniformes; family Ardeidae; genus Butorides; species Butorides virescens. The sequence goes on along the minus strand of JADKXX010008081.1, from coordinate 33,950 downwards.
CTGCTCTCACGTACGCAAAGCCTCACTGCGGAACATCTGGGGGCTCCAGGGCAGCTGTGGAAGCGGTTCCTAAGCCGAGACACCGCTGCAGGATTTCGTACGCCGGAGGCGCTCCCGGCGGGTGGGGGTGACCGCCCACCCGTGTGAGGCTGAGCGGGGTGCGCCGCTGCGGGAAGGGGTCCCGGGGGCGCACCCGGTACCCCGGTGGAGGCAGTGGGACAGGCCTGGCGCTGGATACACTTGGAAGTATTTCGTAATGTGTGATAAATGACAGCTACACGTAAATCCACTCGCATTCCGATATTGCTCAGCTTTTCTAATTACAAATTGACGGTTGGGTTTGTGCTTTTAATGTCAAAGGTGCTATCCACTCTCCTTCTTTTTTTTTTTTTTTTTTAAACTGCCATACAGTAAGATTGAGAAATGGAGTTGGCTGGGACTGCTGAGTAACCCCATGAACTAATGAAGTAAACATTTGCAACCACCGTGCCATGGAACGGGTCCAGCTCTCCCCGGCTGCACCTGCAGAAACCTGTGATTCACCTCTGAGTCACTCGGCAAATGTGAGCAGGGCAAGGCTGGCAGCCGCGCGGAGGGCTCGCTCCGCTGCCAGCTCGCTCCCTTCCCCTGGAATAATGACGTTAATGATGCTTCCAAATGGCTCACGGGGCTGCAAAATGAGAGATCTGAAAATCCACGCGGCAGCTTGATTTCCTAATAGGATGCATTAAGTGGGACATCGCGCGTTTTACCGGCTGAAGTTGATTAGACAATAAGACTTAAAATATGTAGCTAAAGTGGTTAGAAAAATAGGGTTTGGAAGCTCAGATCAAAGCTTTACAGGGGGGTGATTAGATAAATAAAAAGTTTAAGCCTAGCTGAGCAAATAATTGCACATCCCCTGAAAAGAACAGTTCTTAGGGATTGATCAAATGTGAGTCACCCCAGGCACAGATGTCTTTCTAAGAATATGCCATTTAATTTTCTTAATGTACACCAAAAGCAGAGAGATGCTGGTGCTGATCAGCGAACGCTCTTGTTTGCATAAGGAAAGGCTCTTTAAAGATAATAGAGAATGAAAATAAAACAAACCTCCAACCCCAACCAAGCAGCCACCAAAAAATGATTCGGTTCCTGTTTTCTGAGAGGGATGACCCCCTCCTCAGCAGTGGTCCCCCCCTCCTTGCAAGGTGTGGGCTTTCTGTCCTTCAGTGCCTACTGGAACCACGGAGCACGTGCTCGGAGCCTGAGGGGAATGCCCGTCCCGTGGCAGGCTTTGTCCTTAGGGGTCAATTTGTGCTTTTCTTTGGGAACACCAGCCCGGGGAGACTGGTAAGAACTTCAGAAGCTCAAAATAAATAGACTCTCCAAGTCCGTGAGGTTCTCTCTGCGCAGGAGTGACTCCCTGGGTAAGGGATGGGGTTTGAGGACAAAGTAGCAGAGATTGGAGCTGGAGGGGGTCTCTGTAGAGGGGAATCCCGTTCCCTGCAGACAGACCTTTTTGGAGGAACTTTCCCCTTCCTGCCGTTGGCACTGATTTTTGTGAATCCACCTGCAAACCCCTGCCCTCTGAAGGGGGTGCGGGTAGGGGGGCTGCCTTAACGCTGCAGAGAACAGCCTGACAGGGTGGAATTCTGCCCTTCGGGATTTGGGCATGTGTCCCATTTACTGCCACAAAGCCAGACTTTCACCTTCGCTGTTTCTGAAGGAGGATGAACGACAGCGGGGAGCTTGGCTCCGACCAGCCTGTTCCTCAGCCCTCCCTCTGACACAGGCAGTGCTGGGGGAAAAGTAACTAGAAAAAGGTTACGCAAAAAAAATCCGAGGATCCTTAGGAATAAGCTCGGAGCACGGTCCTGAGACGTACGGCACTGTGGTATTGAAGGTGCCATGCAGATGTTGGGTACCACTGACTGGGATGGATCGATTCCTTACTCGGACACCTATGTTTTGCTCTACTTGTTCACTCTTTGAACACCAAGCTGCTAAATAAAGGATGCGCAGACCCAAAGAGAACGCAATCTGCTGCCGGGTTCCCCTCTGTCGTGTCTTTATGTCTCCGCAGACTGCAGTAGGCATCTCCTGCATGCATCCAAAAAGCTGACGGTGGTAGGACTGGTGTATCCATTAGAAGGTTAGAGTTGGTAATAAAATAATGGCTATTGAATTTCACTTTAATGAGTGCCTTGGAACCATGACTAAATCTGCTTGTCCTTAATAACAGAGGACACCTGACCTTCTGTCTGGAGCTCCTTTCTCTCATGTAATACCCCAGTTCTGAAGGGAGCTGATCTTCCCTCCCTGCTGCCTCCCTCCCTTCTCTCTCCCTCCTCCAGGCATTCATACACTTGAATTTGGTGTTAGCTGACATCCGACACGAGGGGCGCCGATCGGAAATGGCCTTGCCGGGGTGCTGTGCAGGTTTTGGTATGTCTCTGGCACCGTGGGTGCGGTTGGATGGCCCACGCGAGCCATGGTTTGCCAGCACCTTCCATGTATACCTCACAGCAAATGCAGAAACATTCCTGAGGTAGTAAAGAGGGAATTTTGTAGTTCTGACTTTGAGGACCATTTGTGATATCCAGCAGAGTGGATAGGAGATAAATAATGAAAAAAAAATAGGAGTGGAATTCCCACTTGGTGGGTTTCCAGCCTTTGCATTCAGTTTGACTTGCGTCCCTTCTAGTCCGGTTCTTGTGTCCGTATTCAGTGCCCGCCTCTTTCCTCCTGTAACCTGTCTTAGCTAATTAAGCTCAGTAACAAATCTGGGCTGGAGAACCAAAGGCTCCGTAGAAAGTTTGGCTCTCTGAGGTGAAAGCGATTTCTCTGCGACGCAGACCGAGGGGTGCGCTCGCTTCTGTCGCGGGGAGCTTTCACGTGGGCAGCGCTTGCTTCCATCGATGACTCACGCTGCCGCCTGTGAGGTGCCCTTAAAGCCGTTACCCCCCGACTCCCACCTCTTAAATCCTCTTTTGCCTGGGTGATGGAAACGTTTGATGGGAGTTGGTGTGGAAAAGGGCCTGGTCCTGTGTGCGGAGGGGGTTAGGGGTGTGCAGCACTTCAAGGTAGCTGCCTGGCACTTTGCAAAATCAGACACATTATCTATCAGCAGTTTCTCCTTGCAGCTGGGAAATGAATTTATAGCTTGGTTTTTTCTAAAAGAAAAAGGTATTCGTTCTGGTTGAAACGCTTGGCAGTGCAGGCAGCTAAAGTGAAGGCTTTTCCTGCCTCATTTCTTATAGCCACACACTGCCTTAATTTTCTGCGGTTACCTTTTGAACTTCAAGAAAATGATATTTCCAAAAAACGTGGAAGGATGACAATTTTTCTTTTATTTATTCCAATCAACACCTAGAAAATGCAGACCGTTCGCTTTTCAAGTACATTACAACTGATGTCCAGGAAGCAGAGAAGAGCCAAATGCAGGTCGCGCAGAAAGCATCCAGATGCCTTGGGAGGAGGCAGGTTGGGAACGTCTCCGAGGAAGATTCCTGCGTTGTCACTCCCCCGGCACCCCCCCCTTGGTGCCAGCTCGCCCCTGTGAAAGGGCAGGGTGGCTCTGGGTGCCCCGAATCTGGCCCAGCCCCCGTGTTTGTGCCAGGAGCTGAGCTCAGACGTGAGCGAGCCCGCGTCCCCTCCGCGCCCGCCGCCGCGCGCCCTGGGCTCACGCCAGCGCTGCTGACAGATTCCAAATGCACTTGACACGGAATTCAGCGGCAGACACTGTACCTGAGCAGCCTGGGGGTTTGTTGTTGTAACTTTACGGTTTTTGGGGGATATTTGGAAGTGATGGTCGGGGCATGGCAATTAACTCGGTTTCAAGAGGACGGAGCACGTTAATGAGCGGTTGTCGCCTACTGGTGGAACAGCTTCTGTTCAGAAGAGCCTTATTTCATTACTACCCTTGACCACAGTTTTTATTTTTCCACTAGATGAGAACTATTTTTTTGTGGGGAGGGTGGATAAAACGCCAAGGAAAGGGGGGATTTAGCAGGGCCCATCAGGAGTTAATGAGCTCTTTATGGGACAGAGAGCCTCAGCGCAGCCCTGCTAATCCCCTCCTTTGTGAGCTCAGCCCAGAGCAAGGCTCAGGCCTGGGGAAGAGGCAGCAGCGCCGACGAAGTTCTGTGAAATGTACACAAAGCTGCGTTTGCTGAGTGTCTCTTCATGGGAACGCTCCGCAGGGCTCGAAAAAGCCACATGTGTTCTGAACACCCACTGTCGCTAGGTCACAGCTCACCGAAATTCCTTTTGGGTTCAGAATTTAGCAATGGCGCTTTCTGTTAACGTAGGAATTGGTCTTAAAACATAACCTGACATCCATTCGGTGTGCTGTGAGGGAAACAGCCGCCTGGGGGGTTTGCAAAACCTGCAGTTGCCTCCCGGGAAAGTGGGATCCTTGAGAGGAGAGGTCCCCTGTCCCCAGGACGCTTACCTGGAGCCAAGGAAGGCACAGCCTTCATGGTTGGACTTTGGGTCAGTCACTGATTCCCTCTCTATTTCAGTTCCCCTGCTGTAAGATAGCAATGACAGCCTTTCCTTCCTCTGCAGGGGGGTTGGGATGGGCTCAGGTATTTGGCAGTGTCTGCACAAGCTAGACAGGCAGCAGGGAAGTTCCTAAAGTCTGGTATGGAGGTGCCCTCTGGTGCAATCTTTCCTAAGCCCTCTGCTCTAACGATAGCAATCAGAATTCTCGTCTGGTGGTCTAAAGGCAGGAAAAAATAACGTTGAAGCTGAGCAAGCCGTTGAGGAGACTGGTTTAAGAGTTTGCTTATGTTCCTTTCCCGCATCATCCTGCGCCTCTTGGCCAGGCAATTCCTCATTTATTCTTCCTTCCCAGCCTCTCTTCTTCCCAGGACGGGCAGGCAGGGCTCAGGGTCTTGTAAAGGACTGTCACGGGGCACGACAACTCTGGTGTGAAACGTTTTCATTCCCCTGCAGGAGCTGCTCTATGTTCCGGTCAGCCAAACTTGAGCCTGTAATGTTTGGACTTGGTCCAGTGAACTGAAGCAAGTTGGTTTCAGGCAGCTTCATGTATTTTCCCAAAGAGTTTTCCCAAGCGTATTATCTACTGCTGCATTGTGTTTAGTGGTTAGCCTCAAAGAAGTGGGTTACTAACGTATTCATGTCATTCTTTTCTTTACAATAAGCCCTATGCCATTAAGTAGGTTCATATGACCTCCAAATGAGACAATAAAGACCTGAACCCAGTTGGGAGCTATTGCTCCAAGCACACCTTGCCTGCAGCGCTGGCCGCTCTGGGGGCCTGGGCCAAACGGTCAAGTTCTCCAGGCCTGCACTGCATCTCTTGGGCTATTTTTGGGTGGGCAGGGGCATGCACTGCCAAATCATCGCTCGAGCAAGCACGTTATAGTTAGACGCTTTGGAAAAACGCTCAAGACCTGGAGCCACCCTGACGGTCTCCTCACCCCCAGGGCTGGCTTGGGCTGGGCCTTGCGTGGGGCTGCTGTGGGCAGCACGGGGCTGCTTTATTTTCAGTGTAGTAGCTGGAAGGCCGAGTTGTGGCATCGGGGACGTTTGGTGCTGTGTAAGTTCAGATGACCTTGGTTTCTCCTATTCTCTGCCTGCTTTGTTGACTTCTGCAAAGCAAATACCAAAGACTGATCTCTGTAAAAAGCAGCAGGCGACCTCCCTTTTTCCTGAAGTAGCTGAGAAGTGAAACTTGTTGCAAGTATAATTCAGTTTTAATCTAATTATTTTTAAATGCTGCCTGTGCGGGGAAAAAGGGGAAAAAAAAAAAGGTGTGAGCTTTTACAATCTTATTCATTCCATCGATGTAAAAGCTTTTTATTTGGCTTCAAAGTGAGTCTGCTACTTCACAACAAAATTTCATTATGTCCCAGCTGAGTTCTGTTTAATGGAATTAAATTTCACCCTTTCTAATTATCTTTTGGAGCAGACAATCTTTACAGAATAATTAGTAATAGAAGTACACAATGGATCATTGTCTTTATTACTTTCAAAGAAATTCTAGATGCTGTACTAAATCTTGAGGCATGATCTCAAAAAATGTAAAATATCTCCCCCCCTTCCTCATAAATTATATAACATCCAACACAGTCGCCATAATTTAGGGGCGATGGATAGTCACTTTGCTCTTTAAGGTGGCCAGATTTAAGTTCCTTTTATAGAGTAACTTTCCCGATCCCATTCTAATTAACCAAGACCAGAGATAGGCAATCTTTTCGTCTTCAATTAATTTTCAAGATTTCTAAATGAAGGACTTCACATCCTTTTATGAAGGAGATAACAACAACTGCGTATTTCCTGATCAAGCCTCTGGTGTTCCTTCAGCGGTCATTTCTATTGTGGCCCTGTTTTAAAACGCCTCCTTCCGATTCTGCTCGAATGCAGTTGGTAACCACCCAAGCACAGGATTTAACACGGCAGGTGCCCCTCCACCGAATGAGCACGCGCAGTCCTAAAGGAAAAGAAATAACCCCGGCGTAGGGGAGCGTCATCGGAATTCCTGACCTCTTCCTCTCTGGCTTTTCCAAATGTTATAAAAATTATTAAGTCTTCCTGAATTATATTCCAAGAGGTAATACTCCTTGGTAAGAACAGGGAGAAACAACTTAATGAAAATTAATTTTGTACCAAACCGGGCTGTTTATCTAAGAACCAAGGCTGAAACTAACCTTTCAGTCATTTAAAATTTGCCACAAAACTGGGAGAAAAAAAAAAGAAAATGTGCAAGAAAAATGGGTAAGGTCCTCCTTGGCCTGCTAGTCTTTATAATTTAATTTGTTGAGAATTTAAAATTACATTAATTGTGCTGAAATAACTGACATTATTTGACACTGCAACAACAGAGCAACGGAAATGAGTGACAAACACACAAAAGACTTTTGTTATCTTTGTTTGTCTGCCTGAATAAATCTCAACAAGTAGTTCAAAGATTTAAATTTATAGCATACTTAATCGTCATTAGATGGCCAATCCTATTGACTCTAAACTGCATTTCACCGATATTGAATAGTTTTGGCATCCGCTCCAGTTTGACTCACCAAGAATCTTGATTTCCAAATCACTGAAGTTGGGTGACGAGGGGCCGCAGAGCAGGACTGTCGACGGTGGCACGCCGTACCTGTGCTTGTGATGCCTTCTGTGCTTTCCGATCTCTTCCTGAAGCCGACTGTTTATATTCATTTAATCCTGTAGGGCTATTCAGAAACGCAGCTGGTGGTGGGGGCCACTCGGAAAGGCTTTCAGTTTAGAAAGCAAGTCATAATTTTGAGACTCGCCTTGCGTGCATGAAGGGGTGTGTTTTTAATTCATAATACTGCTCACCTGGGAAAAGCAGGGTTGATCTTCCCCGCTCCCCACGAGGCAGCGCATCCTGACCCCAAGGCGCCCCGGACTGCAGGGTGAGCGCCCCCTTCACAACAAAATAATTTGGCTACAACCGCCTCGCCGTCACTGTGCGGCTGTGCAGCGAGATGTGTAGGCACGCGGCTGGGCCTTGCTACGACGAACCCTCCCAGATATCCACGTACCTCAACCGTGCAGGAGAAGTGCGTGCGGTGTCTGGCAGCAAAAGCCCCCCCAGCCAGTGTCTGGGATGGGGGAACCAAGCTCCAAACCCTTCCCAAGATCTCTTATTAACTGCTTCTTTTTATCCTACAAAATATACCTGAGCATTGCAAACTCTAGAGTGAAATACGTGTTCTATTTGCTAAAAATGAGCAGTTTAGTTTAATTGAAATTACTTACAAATCTACATTGAATTTTCCCAGCTCTTTGCATTGAAAAGAATGAATAAAATCGGATTGCTTTCAACTTTTATTTTTACAATATTATATTCAACCAGTGTGAAGGTGCTTTTGTTTAGTTTTGATTTTTGTATTTGAAGTTATAAAACATTCTCTCTAACACTGACCCAAATTTGATGTAAAATAGCTGCTGTTTTCTGGGAAGATGGGGATGTTTTAACTTGAAGCCATTTGTTTCCTCTCTCCCCCACCCTTTCGGTTTGTCAGCTAACCAGTCATTTATTGAAATAGCACTGGGTAATACAAACCAAACACCCACGAATGCGATGAATATCCACGGCTGCCAATGAAGGTGTTGGTTGGGGAGCATCACAGTCCCGCTGGGGACGGGCGTCTCTCTGGCAAACCTCAGCATTCCCCTGAATCAGCGTCTCTTCGCAGGCTGTCAGCTGTACTGAACTGTAGGCTTAAAATTAAGCAGGCATTTTAAACCGTTCCGAGGGAGAGGGGTATGTGATTATGAGTCAGCTACAGAAGCCTGAAGTCAGGAAGTTATTCAGACTTGTCCTGTCCATACCTACTGGTACGGAAATGATGGAGCCGGTGCCGCGCTGTAACAGAAATGAGAAGGACAAGTGCGGGATCTGCAGGACAAAGAGATTTGCCTTCATTAAAATATTCTGTACTTTGCTATAGAAAATGAATAGCCAAGGGTCTTATTTCCCCTTATGCTAGAGCAGAAAATGGCTGAAATCAAAACCGGCCTGAGACGTTGAGGGATAGCTGTGCATTCAGCGGTGTAAGAGACTGATGTTCTAACCTTCATCAGGGACACTTACTTCAATCATTACAGCTGCATGGTCTCGCTGAGTCCATTCACAACAGTACCTATATAAACTCGAGAAGAATGTTGAATTTACTGGAGCCTTCCAATAGAAATGGAATCAGAATTTGGCCCATCTGGACTGAACACTGATATTTGGTGGGAGTAGAGTTTCCCTTGGCTCTTGGCTGTTTAAGTCATCAGCTGGTTGATGTTATTTCACACCAGTGTCTGTTTATGACTGCGAGAGAAAGAAAAAAACCCCCAAACAATAGGATCTTCTCCTCTAGGCTAAGCAATAGAATCCCACGCTGATGCAGGTGGAGAATTATTTGTCTTGTTTGCAAAAAGGTGCTCCACAAAGTCTTGCTGTGAACTTACGGCTAACGAACAGCTTTGCCTCGGCGTGAAAGGAGAGGCACGCCTATCGAACCACTCTTTCTGGAAACAACGATCTTTTCCATTTTCTTATATGTCAGAGCAAATACGAAGGGCTGAAATACGGCACCCGTCCTCCTGCCGCTCCCGGGCAGCTTTGCCCAGCAAGAGCCAACCTCACATTTGCGGGAGGGTTTAGGCAGGAAGGCACGATGCAGGGCCAGTAGTGCCCACCCTGAAATTCCGGAGGGAAAGAGGAACACAAGTGTCATGCTTTTGCTGGCAGCAGTTTTGCTCCCTCCTTTTATAAATGCAGACAACCCCTTCGTTGCCATTTGCGGGAGAAAACCGAATTCCGTTATTCGCAGTGAATCCAAAACGCAGGTGTTGGGCCTTCCGGTTCCTGGGAGCCTGAGCGGGTTTGTTATCATATGCTTGCTCTTGAAGGGCTAAAATCCCCTCAAATAAGTAAATTCCAGCATCTGCAAGTGGAGCAGAACTGGGACCTTAGCCCTTGATCTTTGTGTTGGCATTTGAAAGGATTTCCCTTTGAACAGCACCACCGAAGGCCCAGCTGGATGCTGAGCAATCATTTCCTTCTGATGATGTAAATAAATACCTAAAATGTAACGCTGAGGTGAAAAAAATACTAGCTCGTCCCAGTAATTCCTGACTATCTTGTTATTTAATTTGTTGTAGACTACTAAGGATGTGGTAGAGTGCCTGATGGCTTTGCCGTGCTTTAAAAAAGGACATAATAGTCAAGAGCACTAGTGCCTTCTTTGGAGTGTAGCAGTGTGCTATTAAGCCGATAGGATCAGTAAACTTCCTAAAGCCTGCAGGATGAATTGATGTTTTTCAAAGACTTGTTTAGGAAAACAAGGGAAGCAAATGCTCATAGTCTTTTAAGCAGGGGAAAAAAGAGAGCGGGAAGGAGAGAAAGCTCTCAACAAGGGATTATTCCTTTGTTGATTCCATTCTGACACGACAAGAGAATGTGCACTGATGATGTTTTGCTTTTGTTTAAATACTTATTTGTGCTACTCCATGTGAGTGGGAGGAAGAAAATTTGTCATGTCAGTAGGATGCAACAAGCACTGGGAGATTTATAACCAGCTCGGTTACAGGTAGAGGCCGGTTTACAGCTTCGGTTCATACACGTAAACTTTTGAACACTGGAGGTTAGAAACGTGGGGTGAGAGATGGTCACCGGCGAGTGTGGTGATACAAAGGAGCAAGTCACTGAGATGTTTCTTTGTTTTGCTTAATATGAAAACCTCCTTAGCGATGCTAGTTTGGGGTGACGTACGGAACGGAACGGTAAGAGGCATTTCTTCCGTGGTGTTTTGGTTTGAGAACTCTTGGGTTTGTTCCTCTTAGCTAGAGAGATAAAGGGACCCTATGGACCCTTGCTTCTCTGAGCAGAGCAGATACAATTTATGGGAGAGTCAAGTCCAGTTCTTTATTTCCATACACACCCAAAACCTGATGGAAATTTGCATGAGATGGGATTAAATCCTTGGCATAGGGGTCTCTATGAATTTCCACAAGATTCTCTGTTAGCATAGGTTGGTAAAACTCCTAGTACTGGTGCAAAATTAATCACAAATCTTTTTTAATTAATTCTTTTCTCTCTTGAGAAGGGATATTTTCTGTCTTACCAGAAAGATAAGCAAAACGGAGGCGTAGTGAAGCACTAGCGCTGACAGGAGAAGAAATGAGCAGGAATTGGCCATGACCAGTCAGGTTTAACTTGAGAAGAATGATCATCACAGCAACTTTTTCCCATGGGAAAAATGGGCTAATACTTTTTTTTAAATGAATCTTGATTGGTTTATGTAAGAGATTTTGTGATAATACCAGGAAGCTGGACTTGAAGACCCAGGGTGGCATTTCCAGATCAGGTTTCCGAATTTGGTTGGTGCTCACTTTATTTTCAGTCTCCACAAGCACCTCTGTAGATGAACTTTATCAGCACAAACGTCCATAGAAGCAAATACTGGGCTTCAACGCTTGCGTTTTTCTGAAAATAAGTGTGGACTGATAATTTAAGGATCAGAGAACGTGCCTGGCATTGCATAAGATGTATGTTAACAAAATAGATATCAGCATAGCTCTTGGACAAGACAGAAGGTTAGCTGGACTTTGTGTTCCTCCATGGTGAGAGTTTCTGTGTAATCAGAGGTATTTGTGCACGTACCCTTTTTCACAGGAGCAATGACAGCTCGTGGTACTGTTGGCCACCTACTCCTGACCCAGGCTTGCCCCTCTGCTGTGTTGGCGTGACGGTTTATGGGAGTGTGTTGTGGGGGAGAAGGCAGCACACTTGGATACAAACCTTGCCAGATTAAAAAATAATCCTGATAAAAGAGAGAGTGAGGGATATTTTAATTGGAGATCCACCACGGAGTTGGTCTGCTGCTGTGGTGTCCCAGCAGAGCGGTGGCACAGGGCTGAGAGGAGATGCTGGCAGCAGGGCCTGTGGGAGCCTGATAAACAATGCAGGGACATTTAGTTTGCAATTAATTTATCTTAATCACGTAGGTTTGTAGCAGAAGTGATCTGAGGGCTTGCTCTGTACTGTGCCGGTGCTTTTCAACTCCTGTTCATCTCCACTGAGACCTCTTAGGACTCTTTGCCCTTGTGTAGCCCGTGTAGAAATGTTTGTCACTGGGCTGATTGAGCTCTCTCAGGGATGTATGGGAAGACTCCTCGGGGTTCAAAAGGGAACTTGTAGCAGCATTTACCTTCTGGAGACTCTTTCTCATGGGGCTGTAGTGTCCAGTGCCTAATTCTCTACTGCCTTGTGTTTCGCGTTGCTGTCTGTCTATGCACATAAAACCGTGCCGTTCTGCTGGGGAAGCGTTTTATACCCACGCAGCGCAGGTACAGGTGCCTGCACAAAAGGCAGAGCAGTGGAGAAGTGGGTTTGACCAGCGCAAGGGCATTTGTGCAGGTTAGGGTGCTTAGAAGCAGAGAAGAATCCTGTAGCGGTCTTAAAGGGAATGAGATTAACTCACTCTGTTAAAGTACGCACTGTAGGTACACACAGATGTCAATATGCTTGCAGATGCTTAGTCCTCCTCTTGAAGGAAAGTTTTCTTAAGAAAGTGTTTACTTGCACAAGTGAATGTAAAAAAGAAATATCTCCGTGTACGTCGTCGCTGCTGTTTTCCTTTGCCCTCTCTCTCCTGCCAACGGGCGCTGGCCTAATCACACACTTGAACTGGAGTTGAGACTGTGCCCCAGATGCATTAGATTTAGGGCTAGATTCTGACACATTTTCTCTAGTAGAATAAATTGTCGTTTACTCTGTGAGTCACTGGGAAAGCAGGATCCACAAAACCCGTACAACTTCCAGAACTCCCCAGCGATGGCTAATGGTTATACCTCTGCAGTCACCGCCCTGTGGAACTCAAGCTCCACCTAAAATTCCCCTCTCTTTAGTTTTGTTTGGAAAGGAGGATTGCACAGAACCGTAGCTGCGTTTGAATCCAAGAGGTTTGTTCGCTGTAAAACTCTGAAGAGCCTGTTATGCTACTGCCCCGTCTAACGTAGCATGAGGTGGGGCTGCGAGCGGCTTCCAGCGTGAGCGGTGGGGTCGGACTGGTGGCCTTGGCCAGCTGGGCATCCTCTGCGCTGGCTGGATCGCCAAGGCAGCCCTGCCTTGCCTTGATGCCTGGCGTTGCCCTTACACCGCTTGACTGCGTGTCACGTCTTTGCTGCTCGGTGTTTGTCAACACCACATCCCAAAATGCCAGGGACGGGCTGAGTGCTATGCAATCAACGCCCAACGCTTAAAGAGCACTGCTCTGGATGGGACAGCCTGCTGTTAGGTTGAATATCAAGTATCCCATTTACATCTTGGTGGAGAGTTGGGGAATTTGATGTTTGCCAAATACAAAGTGCTGAAGAACACTTCATGTGCCGGATTAGCTCACTGGTGTGATCTCCTTCACAATGAGCAGCCGCCTGATAAAATTTTGTATGCGCAGATTTCCACCGCTGCCTTACGCCGTCTTGTAGGCGACGGTGAAACATGCAGCGAGAGGATCTTTAGAGTCCTCTGTTGTTTTTATCAGATGGGCAAAAGCTCTTTCAGAAAAGGAAACCAAATGAAAATATTTGTCTCCAGGTGTTAAAAAAAAAATTTCATAAATCAGCTGTAGCAAATGGACTGGAAAATAGTTGGCTGGATCACATGTGTGTTAAACTATTTTGTGGCAGTTCGTAGCAAATTATTTTAAAAATCCTGTTGGCACATGCTACAAGTAAAACTTTACAACGTTGTGCACGGTAGTAAAAATAATATAATAAACCTCCTTAAGAAGCTGTTGCCAGAAAGTTCGCCTTGCGTTGCAGCGTAGCACGTGGGTTCCACCGGAGGAGCGCAGCAATCCGTGCAAACCCTGCGATTTGTGGCAACACCGTTCGCGTCCTCCCCCGCCAGGTTTGGTCCCGCAGCCCAGAACCCCTTGCTGACCGGAACCCCTCCGCATAAAACACAATAAACAGAGTTGGTAGCGGTGAGATTTGGTGCAAAGTGAGGAGCTTTAATTAATTTTAAATGGTGCTTTTCAGCGTGTCAGAAGCTCAGCCCGCTGGAGTGGAAAAGGGGGTTAGCGTGGCTGGAGCCTGGCAACACAGCTAATCTGGGCTCTCCTGAGCAAGCTCATTTGGGATGCTGACATCAGCCCGTCGGCACGCGGAGGTAGGGCTGCCTGGGGACAGCCAAGGGAGCAAGCCGCCGCGCAGGGGGCGGCGAGGAGAGGCTCTGCGGTGGCTTCGGTGACGAGCGCGCCTTGCCGCAGCACGGGGACGGCGTGGGGCCGTTTGCCTCGCGGTGTTTGGCGGTAACCAGACAAAGTGGGCCCAGCAGATGCTTGGCGCACCCGGAACCCTCCAGCTGAGGGCTGTGGAAATGCCTGCGTGGATGGGACGCCACACCACGGGCCGCGCTTGCGTTCGCCGTCGGTCGGGGCAGCCCCGCTGCAGCAGAGTGCTGCTCTGCTGGCCCGGGGCGCTGGAGAGCATTTCTGAAATCGGTGGTTACCTGCTGGCTTTGAAAGAGAGAGGGGCTGTGCCCATGCAAGTGTTCAGCTTTAATATTCCGGTGCATAAAGCAAAACGTGGTTTGCGTAGTTCCTTTTTGGTTGTTTAAAAGACAAATGAAATGGTTTTTCGAACTTACTGTACAGAGAATTTGTTCTTCTGGAGGTCATTCTGGGAGCTGTTTGCTAAAGGCTGATAGTTACAAACACAAATAGCATCAACTAAGCTATCAAATACTTGAAGGTTTTTTTGGTTTTACATTTTCTACTATCTTTTTAACAGTAGCCAAGATATGTTTGTCTGCCCAGTCTTATTTCTCTTTAAATCAGTGGCAGAACTCCCATCGACTCCTACCACAGCATACATGGTGGATCAGGACTTAAAATATGTTAAACTTAGACAGAAAAGTCTGGAATATGAGCCTGGTGCTGAAACGGGCGTGCGAGACGTCAGCTAAAAAACCCTCTCAGGCTTAGGCGGCCTCTGGTAATGCCCCTTAAAATTAAGCTGGCACGTCACAGTAAGATCTTATTCATTCATTATTTACAAAGTGGGAAAAAGAAAACCCCAGTACTATTTGCTGAGCAGCAGTCAGATGACCCACAGACAACAGAAGCCTGCGAAGTTTTAATAAGCAAGGTAATTCCTTTTTATGAGCACAATTGCTCATCCCAGCCCCTGGAGCATAGCAGCTTCAAACCCTTGTCTTCCCAACTTCTGCACAAGGTGACTTTCTACAGTTTTTAACTGTAACCTCAGCTACATTTGTATTTCAAGTTTGATGCATTGAATGTTGCTTGATGTTTTAGTCCTGTTTCTACAAAGCAGACAAGCCCAGAACGGGGCTACCCACATCGCTGGGAAGTCCGTACCTCCGTGCTGCCCGGAGCGGAGCCGCCACCCGTGCCCTGCTCCCTGCGGTGCCGCCCCTGCTGCTGTGTGCCCCGAACCCCTGTGTGGTTCCAGCACTTTCCCCACTCGCTTCGGGCCGCTCTCACGATGCCTTTGGCCCCCTGCGAAGGCATCTCCTTGCCTTGTCTCCGTCAACGGGGCATGGTAGTTCACAGGCTGCTTGCTGTCCCTGTGAGCTACTGCGGGCTCTCCAGAGCTGCTGTTCATATAGCACTGATTTGCTGACAGCACACCCCCCCCAAACCAAAACAACCCCCCCAACCCCTCACAATTTCCGCAAGAGGGCAATTCACCGTCTCGCTGACCAGGATGCTCCCGAGTGTGTGTGTCCTACGTGCATCAAGCTGATGGCAGATTGGGAAGAGGCGCTGGCCCTCGGCACGGCTGCCCTGTGCCACCAGGCTTCCTCCTGCTGACGGCCAACACGTCCCGAGGGGCGTCCCAAGCCCCGAGCCGCCCTCCCCAGCACGGCGCTGGGGACACGCCTGCTAGCTCACCTGCTAGGGGCTTGCCTGGGGGGCGCAGGAGCTGGATCCGGGCAGTCCTGAAGCTGCAGGAGCCCCTGAGGTCCGGCCGGGGAACGCAGCGGGGAGGATCCCTGAAGTAGCCGCCCCGCTGGCCCCGTGCCCTGCCCTGACCGAATCCTGCACTGTGTACCTTGTGTGGATCTGCCCGCTGCAAGCGACCTGGGGCCGCCTCCCCCCCCAAACACCCTACTCCCGTTCCCCTCCGTGTCTTCCCATAGAAACACTTGGAAAGCTGCGGGAATGCTCCCTCTCCTGCCCATAGCAATCTGTGCTCGTTTGCGGATTTTATCCGGGTGATGCATTGCCAGCCTCTCTGTGACCACATACGCGTTGTGGAAGAGGTGGCAGCAAATTCGGTGATGTGTAATTAAAGGCACGGTTTTATCCTAATATATGTTGTTCCCTATTCATCCCTTCCAGATTAAATTGCTTCCCAAATAATAGGCGGAAAGCTTTAGCTTAGAGATTGGTTTTAAGTGAAAGCTGTCAAGGGGACCAGATATCTGGGGAGATGGATTTTGGCATAAAGGATAAATATCCCCTGGGAAATGCGTTTTTGTCTATTCACCGTCTGCCTTGAGAGTGCACCAGTTTGCGGTACGATGCCTTTACTGGGAAGCCTCATCCCTGCACGGCCGCAGTCCGGCGCTGCACCCTGGCTCGTTTGCCTTCTGTAATTAAAGGTTTTGGGCCTAGTGCTGAGCGTGTCAGATGAAATGTCAGTGAGTTTGGATAACCCCTTGCCTAGGGAGAGGCAGACTAGGCTGTGTGTGAAGTACATTTGATCTGCATTCTAGATCCGTGCCGCGCAAACCCGGAGCGTTGCTGCGGTTCTCCGAGCGCCGGTGCCGCGGAGGCGTTACCGGGAATTAGACGCAAGCCCGGGCTGAACGGAGCCCGCACTGGGTGGCACGGCACAGAACGTGTATTATTTTTAGCATTCATTCACACCATTTAGTGGCAAAGCCGTCGCTAGGAATTAGAGCAGGCTTTGGAAACCCATTGCTCACATGCAAACACGTTAAACCAGAGACTGCCCGCAGCCCTGTTGGGTGGATTCAGCTTTTGCTGGTGACAGAAGCCGCCTCCCGCCTTCGCTCTCACCTCTGTCCCTGGTGTCCCTACTGCACCCAATACAATGGCGCTAAAGGAAAACATCGCTTATGCATGTCGCTTTTTCTTTTTTCCACGTATTTGCCCTGGGCTGGGATGATTTTGGCCACGGGCACGTTGCAGTCTGCTAACGCCTGCCAGGGGCAGGGACGCGCTCGGGGCTGGAGCACGGGGCTGGAGCCCGAGCAGTCGGCGGCCCGGTACTGGCCAGGCTCTGGCACGAATTTGGGCAGTGATTTTCTCTCTCCACGACTCCATGCTTGTGATAGAAAAAAAAGGGGGAAGGAGGGAGCCTTTTGTCAGGGTTAAACATGTTTTCAGGTCCTCTGTGCAGTACAGAGGCTATTTTCTTTTGCAAACCTTTCAGAAAAGAGCAGAGGCAGCGAGGAGGCTTCCTGTACATTTGGAAATTCATCCAGAATCTTCCCGGGCACTCCAAACCCTTTTGGAACTGGCACTTGGGAAGGGACGTTGTTTCCATGGGATTTCTATTACAGTCAGGTTGTGTTTCACATATAGCTGGGTTATCCAGGACAGAACTTTAGGGTTTTGCCAAGGTAAGGTGTTTTCCTTTTCGATCCTAGAAGAGGCAAATGGAAAGGGAGGAGTGGAGGACAGGAGATGACAGTGTCTTTCATCCTTGGGATCAGGGTTTTTTTCGAATTTTATGCGGTGATTTGACTTGCTATTTGTTTTCCCCAGCATGGCTTGTTCATCAGAGGTGGTTCTGCGTCGGGGCAGCCAGCGCACAATTCCACTCAGATAACTGAGATAATTAAATTACAGTGAGATAATTTTATCTTCATTTTAATTCTGCGCATCACTCACAGATCTTAATTTAACAACACCAAGCAGATGAAAGATTTCTGACTGGAGATATCCGTGGTGATGTCAGGAACAGGAACCATCTCAGGATTTATTCCTCATCTGCTCGCATGACGCAGACGTTCCGCCGGGGGCTGGCGGCAGACGAGGGGATACCTGGGAGCACTGTGCTCCGGGGCTGCCAGGCCCCCGTGGGCTGCACTAAAAGTCGAGCCCCGTTAGCTCAGGGTGTAGCTGGCTCTGTCACAGCTGCTTCTGCCACAGGAGGGTGACAGAACTGGACTGGGTCGATGTGGGCAACTGGTTTTTGCATTCTGAAGCAACACAAATGCAATCTTTCTTTTGGCGCGTGTAACTTTCATAGTATTTAGCTATGCTATCGCGTTCCGAAAGGGTGAAAGAAAAGTGGAGAAGAGAAAAGGGGGTGTTCAGACAGGGACACATCAGCATCGCTAGATGTCCTGTAATCTCAATCTATACATTAATTATGATAAGAGTGGCAATTTGATGCGCAAGTGCAAATCTTATGCAACAGAACGTATTTTGTCATTAACTGAATGAACAATTTTGTCGCTATGAGCAATTTTTGCTAAAAATAAATAAATCCATTTTGTAACTAAATGCATTTATTTAGAAACAAGGGACGTCTGTCTGATTGGGAGGGAGTGGGTGTTTTGGGAAAGAGGTGGCTTGTGAGTCAGAACTCCTTAGATCTATTCTTGGTTCTGCTTCTGATTCATTATTTGTTGGATCCCAAATCAGTGGAAATTGGGCCAAACTTTCTGTGACCTAAACCGAGTCACATCAAAGTAAAAGTCATGTTTTAGGCAAAGAGTTTCTTAACCTGTCTGGCTTACTAAGACACACGAATTCTGGTGTTGGAAGCCTGAGGTACCGCTTCTCCCGTCCCTTCCCCCGGAACGCCTGATGCTGGCCGTGCTGTTTCCCTTCTATAGCTGGTTGGTTTTATTTCCTATCACTTAATCAGCACAGACTTCTTTCTAAAATCTGGGATTCTAAATATACCATGATCAGCAACACATACTTGTATGTAGATAGTGTGTCCAGAACTACTTCTCCTCTTTATTTCTTGGCGAGCAGCTCTGAAGCTGATGAGGTCCACTTCTGTATTAAAATTCTGATTACATTTTTGTTCAAAGTAAATGAAATGGTAACCTGTTTTATAGTTAAGAGGCTTTTTTAGACAACTAAAAGATTCCGTGGACAGTGAATGAAAGCAGTAATTCTGTGTACTCGTGCAGTCTCTTACCCACTTTGACCGTAGCCATGTTCCCTGCCTTTCACTTAGGATCACAGCAAACAGAAGGGCTTCCCCCGGGTATCAAATCCGGTACCCAGCGTTGACTGGAAACCATACAATTAAACAACAGATAAAAAAATATCCGGAGCCTGTTATCACAGTCCCCAACATGCTTGCCATGCCAAACTTCTGACCTGCAGGGAAAAGCCAAAGCCAAAACTATACTGTGGTACAGCAAAAGAACAAAACCAGCAACAACAAAAATTAAGGTGATGCTAATGTCTTCGTTCCTCGTAATAGGAGAGAATAAAGCTCTCAGATAAAGCCCTTACCTGGCAGATTTCCCTTTCTGGGTGCTCTGCCCAGGGCTGGAAGGGTAACTACCGGGCGATCCTATTTCCAGAGAGCGCCAAGCGCCTGCCTGCCGGCAGCCAAGCGCCAGTGCACGTCCACCTTTCTGTCTGGAAAATCTGTCCAGCGGGGGGGGGGGGGGTAACTCGCTGCGGTACGCACCCCGTTATGGCAGACGGGATCGTGTGTGTGAGCGTATTCCAGTTTAGACTCAGCCACATGGAAGCAATCCTCAGAGGGCGCCATGTTCTTGTGGCACATATAGTGCAGTGCTACTCACCATTAAATAACTGAATCAGTGGAATGTATAAATAGATATCTCCTTTACCCATCTGCACAGCTACAATGTGTTTAATGTATTAATTAAAACTTCCAGCGAAAAAGAAAATGAAGCTTGAGCACTAATCCGAAAACATTCTTTTTTAACGTGTCAGGAATGTGCTGTACAAAGCGGCTTCCTTAACAACTTAATAAGTAAGTGAGAAACACTGCGGCAGGTAGCGGATCTTCAGTGATAACAGCTACTGCAAGTGATTGATTCAAAGAAAAAAAGAAAAAGAATGACTTGGTTTAAATCTGTTAACTTGTGAAGACTTAGTTGTTGCCGAGTAAAGGGTAAGGGTCTGGTACCTGCTCGGGGTTAGGGGAGAGGAAGGTTATAGACGTCCTACTGTGAGCTCTAACAAAAAATCAGACACCGGTTCTCCCAACAAGGGAATTTGCAGATGGCGATGGGGACTACGCCTCTAAATCCTTTCTATGTTCATGTGAGCCGACGTTTCATAAGGTCCTTTTGAGCTACATTCAACTAGAGCTAACGTAGCCCAAGTGTATTTTGAAGAGTTCCAATATGCTGATATTTTTTTAATTGCCCGCGGGCAAAATTCTCCTTCCCACCAGTCTGAAAATGAGGACGCTTCTCTGCTACTGTTGTGATCAGTGTAACCGAGCACAATTTGTCCCAGCGCAGATCTGCAAAACAATTTACTCCTGCACCAGAACTTACTTTCTGTCCCATAGGAGCTAGTGCTGGGAGGTGGTAGCTCGCGCCAGCAGCACTGCCTGCCACGAACCAAACTCCCTGTTTCACCTGCCTGCAACGCCTTGGAAAATTAATTTGACACACAGAGTGCAAATACATTACTAGCTTTTAAGAGTTTTCACTAGCTTTTGAGACTTTTCTGCATGGCCACGGAGCTCTAGCAATGCATACCCTGCATTTCCTAGCTGGCAACCTTTTTCTCAATAGATTTCTGAGATGTGACTACTTCCCGCTGTGAGTCCCATTTCTGGAATGGAACGTCGTCTCAGCTGAGAACCTGAGCTGAGGCTGTAACCAGCAATAAATGGCATAGCCTCCTGTTGTAACAGGCAGTGCAAAACATGGGAGGTGTCAGGCAGCCCTAATGTTATCAGTTAGGACCCGGGCTGGACTGTAGAGACTGCTCTATATTCCATAGGATTGGGAAGCCCAGGATAGGGTGGATAGGGATGAGGTGCTCCTGCCACTGCAGTGCAGAGAAGGTTATGCCCAGGAGCCAGCTCTGCTCTTCAGCCTGGGCCACAGGATGACGGTCCCTTGCCGAGAGTCATTCGAAAGGTCCTCCACCCGCTGGCAGTGCTGTGTTCCCACTGCAAGTGGGGGATCAGCTGATGGAGAGAGAAACCTCACGCTCCGAAATCCCGCTGCTTCATTCTTGCCCTGTAAACTGACATGGCTCCATATTATCAGTGTGCTATTTTTTTATTTCGCCATGCAACGCTCAAGCGGTGCTGCACATCACGACTGAGATCCCCAGCCTGCGGTGGTCGTTGTCTGGACGGTCTGTGCCCAACGCACTCTTATCCTGGGTTGTGATAGCAACAAGTGAAAGCTGAATGTCTCTCACCGGGGGTAGTCAGGACTGCCAGAGCTTTAGGACAAAAGCAAGACATCTCACAAACAAAACCCCTGAGTGTAAGGAACTCTCGGTTCCTTGGGTTTTTTTAGAGCAACAGTTCACATTTTCTTCAAACACAAGAGCTATCAACTTCTTTAAAAAATAACGAGCTAAGGTTCTGCTGTAACTAAATAACTTGAGGAGTTGGGCATTTCTGAGGATCTCTAAAACAACAGGAGACTGTGATCAGTACAAAGGATGCGGCCGTTTGGGTACGGAGCAGGCTAACAAGGTTTGATCCACTCCTGCTGTTGATGCATTGCCATTAACTCCCGTGAGACTGTGCTCCTGCAGACATTCAAGTAGTGGTTTATGACAGATAACTATGAATTTTCATATCTGTCAACAGGCCGTAAAGGGAATGATCTGAAATCCAGGTGAACAAGCAGCAGAACATTGTATTTACACTATCTCTGTGGTACTCATATCGAACCTTGAGTAAATTACCCGGCTAACTGCGTTTTCCTCAGCGGTAATCTTTGAAAATTATTTATGTTATGTATTTTCTATATATGTATATGATATATACCCAGTGATGTTTCTTCTTTCCCCATCTGATTTACGTTAGTTTAGCATGATATTTTTTTAGCTACTGAAACAATTCTGCGCTTTGTTTTTAGAACTCTTTAACACACATTTGTTATAGCTAACAACATTTTTTTTTTAGCCACAGCGCATTAAAGATTCAGGACTAAACCTTAAGCTGGTGTAAGCTGATCTGGCTTCCAGTGAAGTCAAGCCTTTAACTTTGTGAAGACTTTCGGTCGTAGCCAAGAGAAGAATAAGAGTCAGCGTAGCCCTTGTGCCCGCCGTATTGATCAGACCTGTAATTGCACCGGGAAACAGAATGTTTAAAAAATTCCTTTGTTTGGGCTAGAACAGCTTATGAAAAATGTACTTGTGGCTATACTGTACTTTTTAGGGTGAGTTTGTGTGCGTGGTTGTGGGGCTGAGCAAACCCATTCATTTTAAAAGGGCACTTTAATTGAAACTAAGCAAACTAAAGTGGAAAATTATTTATGCAAACAAACTTTGCATCCTATAAAGATGTGGGTACACAGGGCACGCAAGCCTGCTGCTTATTAGATTATTGCAGGCCTTCACGAGCTGTTTGCTTACTCCAATAGCAACTTGTTGATAATAGGAAGCCTTTTGTGAGAAACGGCCCGAAAAACAAAGGGAAGAGTCAGATTTAGTAAAGTGTCTAAGGAAAGTCTTAAAATGACACCCACGCTACGACGGGAAGACCAAATTTGCTTTTTCTGAAGGGAATTTGTGTTTGTCAGGAAGGGCTCCTGGCGGCTTTGTTTCCAGGCCTTGATGTGTGACCAGGAGCCTCCCGGCCTCCCGTCACCCCGGCCTTGTTCTGCCACCGCGCTGCCCACCCATACCGGCACCGCGGGGGGAAGGGTTTCAGAGGAGCCGGAATCAAAAGCCGAGGGAGGAAAAAAAGTGCTTTTCAGGGTCTGATGTGTGGGAATCAAATGAGAGGCCTAGCTCAAATCCGGTCGCCAGGCAACCATAGTGATATGCCGGGGGAATATCATTAAAGTTGGAAACTAAGCGGTGGCTCTGAATTAGCAAACCTGACCGCCGCGCGGATGATGCGCCAGAGCCACCTCAGCCCCCGAGCCCCGTTTCTGCTCGGGGGGGTGGGGGGGAAGGGGGGGAAAGCAGCTGATTTGTGGAGTTTTTCATAAAAAAGACAATGGCTGTCCAGACACGGAGTTGGTGGTGAAATATGGTAACTGCCAGGCTTGCAGCTGGCCCTCTGACACAAGATTAATAAGTCGCCGTTTCCTAGCCGACCACAACCCAGTGGGAACTATCCGGCATTTTTCCCCGGGCTGTGGGTAACAGCCTTCCCGCAAGCTGGCCCGCTTCGCCGCTCCGCCCGCCGCGCGTCGCCGCCAGCGCAGTAAGCGGCTGCGGCTCCAAGGAGGTCGGCGTGGCCGCCACCAGCCCAGCCCGCAGCCCGGGTCCCGCCAGGGAGGTGGCCGTGGCCGTGGGCTAAACGCTCCGGAAAGTTTCTGCTGCCAGCGGAGCGGGGAGGGGGCGGCGGGGGACGGGGCTGGGGAACGGCAGCGTGAGAGGAGAGCGGGAGCGCGCCTATTGAACGGGGTTTAGGCCGCGCTCAGTGTTATCGTTGAGGCGAACAAGCGAGGCTTATCGGCGCCTTCCTTCTCGAAAGGTTGAACGACATCGAATTGCCAGCCTCTGTATTTTGCCGCCATTTGGCCGGAGGGGCGCGGGGGCGTACGCGATTGCGCGGAAAGGAAGCCAGGTTGAGCCGAACCGCGGAGCGTCCGCACGCGTTCCCGACAGCAGCATCTCAAACGCGGTGCGGCGCGGCGGAGCGTTGAGAGGCAATTTGGTCACAGGCACTGCGTAGTGCAAATCAGACTTCCCCAAACATGTTGATTTTTTATCACGATAGCTCACCAACACACTCAAGTTTGGCTGATTTTGAGGTATCTTCAAGCTACGTTTTCCACTATATTAAGGCATCGTCATACAATTGTGTGCATTTGCCTACAAATTAGGAAGAGCTAAGAGATCAGTGAATCCCCTGGCTTCTGTCTTTCTAGGTTTAATTTTAAGTGACAATATGATGAAAATCTTCCTTTATAATACATAGACGTTAGAAGAGACCCTTTTGAATGTTTCTTCAGGCATGGAAATTTGGAAAGAACCAGTTGCAACTCAAATTCATAGATTATTCTGGGCAGGAAAACAACAGATTTGTAAATGTCTTCAAGCTTCTCTATGGTCAATGTATTCATTTGGGGCCGCATGCGGCTGAGTTGCAATTAATATAAATACCAATTTTGTTGGTATGTAGGTCGGACCCGTCAGAGTAACTCTGAGTGTGAAAGTGCAAGATTTGTGCTTTCTGTTTCTGGATTTTCTCCTGTCCTTCCGTGCGACATTGGTGAAACGGGTTCCTTCTTTCTCGTCTCAGTTTCCCCAGTTTTACACAGCACATTCAGGTTCACAAATGAAAAAGATCCCAAAGAAGCTGAATTTGGATGATAATGTCAGCCTGGGGAGAAGATTCTTAAATTTTGAGCTTCTGTTTTTAGAAATTGCTTTGTGGCGCGATATTATTCCGATGATTCAGAGCTAAGGGAACTTTAAGTGGCGGCAGAGTCCTGCTGGTAGGATCTGTCTCCCAGGCTGGAGCACAGAGTAGCCCCTCGCATCCATCGCCTGCCAGATACCAACCAAAAGGCTCAGCATGGCAGCCGGTCGCCATCCATGTGCTGCGTAGTTGGCACGGGAAATCGGTCTGATTTGAGGCAGCATTGGAGCGTCGTACTCGGTGGAACAGGAGAAACCGATGAGGAGACGGTCTGGCACCGCCAGCTGAGGTGTGAGCAGCCCGGTGAGCGCAGGATGCAAACCCCGGTCTGAAGCGAAGCCGAGCTGAGCGCAGGCAGGGGCAGCCCAGGTGATGAGGAGCCCAGCCGAGAGCACGGCCCGAATACGCGGTCATCGCCCGCGCGAGAGGGGCAAGCTCTGGGGGAGAGGTGGTGTCTTGTCTCGCATCTGTGCCACAGCTGGAAAAAATGTCCCAGCCTCAGCCAGCCATGATTATCCCTTCCCAGTATATGCACCAAGGACTCCTTTTTAACGTGTGTAACGATGTAAATAAAAGAACTATCCCCCAGTCAGCATTAAAGAGGGACCCAAAACATAGACACAAGTGAGAGCTCATAGGGGGTAAGCGTTGCCTGCGCACCAACCGTTCTACCACGCTCCTCCGTGCGTGCTTTTAGCTCCTGATAAAACATGAAGTGATTCATGCTGGCTTAGCCCTCTGCTCTGAACGGGGGAGAGGAATGAGCTCATTCCAGTTACAGAGCTGGGAGCTCAGAGCTAATTCCAGTTACGGAGCTGGGAGCACGTGCGCAGGCGGGTGCCACGGATAAGAGGTCGTGCGGTGGCCTCTGTGCCTGTGAACACCCCAGGTTTCTCTGAACCGATCCCGCTCAGCCGTAATGGCAGAGGAGAAGTTGCCTTCGGCTCTGCAGCCACAGAAACATCAGTGCTGTTTGGTGCCCTACGTCGTTTTGGGTCCGTGTAGCTTTTTCTCTGGTTCTTCACGTAATCTCCGGCGCCTTGAGAACACCCGCATTTCTCTTGTGAGATTTACCTGGCCCGGAGCGAGGGGAGAAGCCTAACAACATGGGTCTCTTCTTTATAAGAGCATTCCCCTCTCGATCGCTGCCCGTCGCTGATGTGAGGATTGAATACGGCTCTGTTCCTTGTTCCTATTTCTCTCGTATGTCCCAGCGATTCTGGACCCTGTGGATACTTAGAAAACAGGTTTTCCAACAGCCTGGTTATCGTAGCCTTTCCTTCACTGATACCTGTCACATCTTTACAGCTACAAAAATATTCCTAACCTGACAATTAAGATTTACTTATATTCCATGCTCTGAATTATTTGGGACTACCAGGTTTTAGTTATTTTAATGGTGAAATCAAGTAAAGGGGCATCGATTTACAGTTACAGCAGTGTACTTCGTATTTACTGTGCTGTGCATCTACTTTTGACAAACGAATGCCTGTTTTCCTGAACTGGCTTAGCATCACCGTGTGTGTTCTTGCACCCCAGCCCCACCCGAGCCTCTCTCTGCGGTCCTACACGATCTCTTCGCCGTTACCGCTCCTGACGTGGCTGCCCGTTCCTACAGCGGGGGCACCGCGGTGCTTCCACCGCCCACGCCGCAGCCTTGCTGGTGCCACTGGTTCCAGCAGCCGGCTGGGCTCTCCTCAGCAAGGAGGGTGTCCTGGCTGGCGGTGGCCGGCGGGCAGAGGCAGCTCCCCTCGCGCGGGGCTCCGGGGAAAGCAGCCTCTCCTGCCGCCCGGCGCGAGGGCAGGGCTGGCCGCGCAGGAGCAGCAGCGGCTCTGCCTCGCTGCCGGGGCTCGCGGTGATGGCAGCGTTAGCTCAGGCCCGTTGCCGAGCCGCTCGGCCGCGGCTTGCTGCTGGGCTTTAAAAATCAACAGCCGGTTGGCATCCGCGCCTGCCTGCCTCCTGTGCGGCAGAGGGAGAGGAAAGGGTGAGGCGCAGAGAGCTCGGCGGTTCTTGATGTTAACGAGAAGCCGATGTGATCTCCTGTGAGTGTTCTTCAATAAGTGATGAATGGGATGTGTAAGCACGAGAGCACATCTTCTTGTTACCCGTGTGTACCTTTCTTGATATCAGATGTCTGTATTACTACTCCTTCCATTGTAACCTGGGACTGTGATTGTGAACTGAATGTTCTTTATCTATTTAATGGTCTTATATAATTGAGTATCTGGAAAAGTAGAGTAGCCTGGTCAAGATACGTCATTCTCCTGTAATCCTGAACCGGTGGGGTTCACGTGGGGCTTTGAATTTATATTGCAGTTTTGTTTCGCATAAAGAATCGTAGCAGCGCTTGGGTGCTCTTCTGAATCTGCAGGAGGGGTAGGCAGAGAGTGCCCGGTTAGGTACTCCATGGAATGGGCTGCACGGGATCAGGCCTTTCTGATCAGATGCTTTCTGATGGAAAGTCAGAAGCCGTTGGTTTTTATTAGTTCTGAGGGTTCCCCATGTAGGCTATAGGAAATCAGTTGCAGAGTGGCTGGAGTCTCCTGCCTCTGCTAGTGTTTCCACAGAGTCTTCTACGGCACCAAAGCCCACAGCTATCTAGTCTGGAGCTGGAACGTCCCCCAGATGGTCCTTGTCCCCTTCGAGTATCTTGTTCAGATTTTCAAGTGCCACGTAAAAAATTAACTGGTTAGCAAATAAATAAAACCCCCAATCAACCTATGCAGAAGGTAATAGACGCGTGCATGTTGTCAGCAGGCCGTGTTCTACCTTTGCCAGAAGGGTGCTTACTTTGCCAAAGCTAACTTTTGAGACAAAGAGAGTGGGTATTGGGCAAAAGAGGGGTGTTGAACTGGCTGATTGATTTTTACCTATGCAGTGCATATTTTTAACAAAAACTTTAGCTCCCCCTAGATCAGGTGTGAGATGAGAATGTGGTACTGCAGAACCACCGTTCTGGGTTTCACGAACGATTTATTGGATACCTAGTTAAGGGGAATCACCTCATGATCAGCTTCCCTACTGCCAATGTTGCGGTGAAAGGCCAATTCCCTGCGCTCTTGCTTCTCTTGGCCAGCGTGGCAGCACGCCTTGGGCCAGCACGTTTGGGCTATAAGTAGATGTGATTTAACCCTTATGCTTCGTTTTCCGCTTGGCTGTCAGCTGGTGGCAAAGGGCCAAATACCGACGACCATAATGGCTGAGCAGCTGGGTCTGCACGCACGGCATCTTAAAAACCCCTTACGCACGGGCCCCTTCATTGCAGACCAGTGATCTCTTCCCACTTGACTGGCGTGGTGGCAGAAGCAAGATGAGCATCCTCAGGGAACAGCCAGGGCTGAGGTTTTCTCCTTTGCGGGAGAAAATATTTTAGTTTAATGTCGCTAAGTAGGGCAACCACCGAAGTAAATGTTCTCCCTAATTCATAAATAGTTGAGAACCTTTTTTTTTTTTTTTTAATTATAACTACGAAAGTTTGAAAGGATTGCTTCTGGTTATTGCTCTCATCTGTGATTTTCCTTTAAGAAATGGTAGGCTTCTCAAACTCATCTATGTCCTGGACAAGCTGGGACTAAATTCTGCCTGCCGGTTCCTGTAGACTGTCGTCAAGGAGAAGGAAGACCAATTTGCGTTTGAGGTAGAATTTAGCCATCACAGAATTGGTAATGAACAGGCAAGAGAACTGTTTACTAATACGTGAAAATTAAAAACGTTGTCCGCAATAACACTGGAAGTTTGTTGTTGAGTTGGTAGAAATGGAGTGAAATTTGGGGGTGCGAGACCACTTGTGTAACACTACCAAATGCAGTAAGGTATCCGTGTGCAAGAAAAGAAATCCTTTCTGTTTCATTTTATTTTAGGCAAGCAAGTGGTTTTGCTGTCAGCACCACTTGTAGCAGCATAATGAAACTGAATAATTTCAAACAAACCCTCACACACTCCTTACTTTGTGCGAGGATTATGCAACGGGGAGAGAATAGAAGTTCTTCGCAGAAACGCAGCGATAGGTGACATTGGGGCTGTCAGCACTGGTGAAGCGGAAGACACGAGCTTATTTAAAATCATTATTGAGTTTTACTTCACATAACGATACAATAATAAAGGAAAAAGAGATGGCTCGGAATGTAACGAACCCAAGCCATCCTCAGCAAGGGGCAGTAGAGAATCCGTTAGGAGGAATATATGCGAGCAAGCTGTGATGGGTAACGCTTCTTGGAACGGGATTCCCTATAAATTATTCTTGACATTGTGGAAGTGGGCACTGAGGAAAAATCCCCCCAAGACCAGTAGGCGTATGACATCGCTCATGCGTGAACTGGCGAGGATCAGGCCCCGCGTGGGGGGGCAGCCTTCTTCCAGCACTGGAGGATTCATGTGACTGAATTTAAGCAGCATGGGGGAATTTTAAACACCACCGAGCGTTAGCACTTCTGCTGACCTCAGTGAGAGAGGAGCTTGGGCAGCACTGAAGGCTCTGGAAAATCCTACTGGTTTCTGTGTACGTGTTCTCAAACCCTAACTGCATGCTGAATCAGCCCTTCCAGTTCTACAAATGGTTAATGACTCAACAGGCCAGGCTGAAAACCGTTCAAAATCTGTGGAAAGAATCCTGATCATTTCAGAAAGCTTTGGATCTCCTTTGGAATTAATTTAGTTTTGGAAGAACTTGGATATTTTGCTCAAAAATAGTTGGGCAGAGGGGCGTTAGAACAGAATGTGGTACCGATTGGTACTGGATACACTTTTTACCTGTGGGGCATTCAGAGTGGAATTCATATTGCTCTGAAATTTAAAACAACAGTAGAGATTTTTCTGAGATGTAGGTACAGGTTAGACTCAGCATTTTTTCACCCCACACAGTCTTTATAATTTATTTGGCTACTGCTGATGCTATTGAGGGACGTGCAATCTTAGAGACATTCCTGCAGGTAGAGAGATGCTTTTGAGGCTGAAGTTAGCTTCAGGAAATTTGTTTTGTGGGTCACTGTGTTTTTTGATTCAGCGCGACGCATCTGGCTGTAACTTGATTTCTTCCCCTGCTTCTTTTGGATTTTCTTGTGCTCGATTGCGACGCGGGCGGGTGGCGGCTGGGCGAGAAGCCCTTCCTTCCCGTGCGCGGGGACGCGGTGCGCGGCAGTCACCTGCTCTGCCTGATGGCTCCCAGGCTTGCCCTCGGCCTCGCGGGGTGCTTCCGAAATAATACAAATGAACCTGCTGTTATTCTTGGGTTTGCTACCTGTGAAACCTGATATGGAGCTGGAAAGGATCCAGTCTCACCTAATCCGGCAGGTATAGCGTGGTGCTGCCGGGGGAGCGCTGCAAAGCGCTGCGGGTGGAACCGGGGACTGCCAGGACCTCTCCCCCCCCAGCCACTACAGACACAGAACCAAGCTCTGGAGCAAAGCTCGGTGCCTCCTTGGCCCGCACGCCGAGGGCAGATGCTCAGCATTGCCCACATGGATTGGGTTGCATTGGAATTACGCTCCTGTGTGTTCATGCAACTTCCCCCAAAGAGAGGCATTTTCCTCCTTGTGTTGTGTTTAAATATTTTGCAGTTAGTAATCTCATAATGCTCTTGACAAAAGGAAATCATTGCGTGGCAGAACAGACACATCCCGGAGATACCGTGTCTTACATGAGGACTGGTTCTTCATTAGCGCCGCAGTGGAATTCAGTGTTGCTAACAAAGCAGAATGAGCCCACGATATTAATGTGGTGTGATCGGCCACTCAGCGAGGGAATAATTCATAGCCACGCGCTAACGAGGCTTGGGCTGAGCTTTGCTCACCCTTCTAAAGGAAGCCCGGGCTGTTGTTTTGGGGTTCGGTCCTGGCCCTTCTGAAGGCACGAGGATTATATTGTCGCTTTGAGGTGTACAACAATGAGAGCGCTGCCTCTTCCCGACAGGCCCTGGGCTTTGCCTCTGTTAGAAAACAGAGCTCAGAGGTCTACCAAAAAGCCCACTGTGCCTGCAGATATCAGACAATGAAAAACTGAATTAATAGAACCCGACACTGTTTTACTGTAGCAGCATGTTTTTCCTTGCTTAAATATATTTTTCCTTCTCTCATCACCAGATTACTTGGTGCTCTTTTCAGAAACAGAAAAGTTGCAAAACCAAAACAAAAGCCCTAAAGATACTGGGTTAAGGATTTTTTTCTTCCCCCCTTTAATTCTGTGTTTAAAAAAAGATACCACACGAAACGTCAGACAGTCTGAAGCGCTGCTGGCAGAGTTAAGAACGTGGTTCTCTGACAAAAGAAGCCAGGTTGCCTTTGACTATCCATTTGAACACGCAGATCTGCTTGCAAGCCCAAACTAGAATTCCTGTCCGAATTCTGGGAGTGCTTGGATTCTGCTTTTTGGGTTGATCTTGTATTGACGCATGAGTTGGTAACTAAATTTGTGCCTCCCTCTGTCTTTCCACGCAAGATACTCGGGTTGCTTGAAGCTAGAGTTCTGACCTTGGCTTGCAAAGCGTCTCGCTCGTGCGCAGTAGACAGTGCCTGGGCTTCTTATTCCAGGAACACATTTGCCCCTCCGTCGCGGGGCTTGAGGCCTCCATCTTGAGATGCAGGTCCAGGCGATGGGAATTTACTCAGTTCTCAGTGCTCGGCCGGTACCGTCTCGGGTGAAACTCCAAATCCTCTGACATCCAGTGATGTTTTGCCGTTGGCTTCGCTCCAGCTAGGTTTTTCCCCCGTCTCGTATTCCCGTGCTGCCCAAAGAGCTGCTCACCTGGAGAGGGAGGAGGCAAAGGCTCCCTTTCATGTTTTGGATTCTGTGCGTTTCTAAGGCGTGTTCTCAGCCCGGATTAAGTGAGTTATGAACTGTTGTACAACGCAAATGTCTGTGGCACCAAGTACGGAGGATCTGTCCTCAGATCTCCTCCTTTCCGTCTCCAGCAACCCCCTGCAAACAGAGTCTGGAAGCCAAGCAACATCCACCAGTCGGACAAGACAGGGAATCCTGTAGCAATAGCAGTAGTAGAGCAATTATGGTAAGCCTTTAACTAGCTACAGAGTGAACATTTTACATTCCTAAATCTGCCATAATGCAAAATAATCTGTTTATATTAGGAAAGACATTGCATTCTGCTCACTCATCCCTTCCCAGGCTTGTCTGCACAGGGCTGGGCTTCCATAACCCATAATAGGAAAACATGCAGTTGCCAAAACCTTGGGACTCGGCTTCTTTTTTTAATATTACCCCAGTTGCACTTTCTTCATAGCCAAAGGGTCTGTTATTGCTCCTATAGTGAAGCGTCACCGTGCGATATTATGGAGCTGGGTGCTGGTCCCACGGGCTCCCCTCGCAGCGGCGGGGCTCCCTCCCCAATTAACACATCTGGCCTCGAAGCTGTTTGCCTCAGCAGCTCCTGGTAGGGTTCAGACATCCTGGCCCCACAGGCAACCCATTAACCCTGCTCTGCTGCCGTTCTGTCTACGGCTCGTAAGCAGCTCCTGCCGATGCCCGTTGCTGTCTGACTCGGGAGGCCTCCCAGCCAGAAACTCCTCTGCTTTGCTCCCAGCCCTGCTTAAACCAGCCCGTTTTAGCGGGCTACCTTTCCAGCCGGTGGCTGCCGTAAGCAGGTCAGTTTTAATAATTTCAGTAAACTGATTTTTAAATTAAATTTAGCAATTAGGTTTCACAAATGAAGCACTCGCAGGGTTCCAAGCACAGTGCAGGAATTCAGTGGGGCTTTGTAACCCTGGGCTTGCCTCTCGCTGCAATGACAAATGCCTGCGTTCGCATCTGGTTAAAGGGAGTGGGACTGTGCCCTAAATGAGATGCCAAGTTTCAAGAGCTCTCAGAATTCAGATTTAGATCGGATGAGGGTTTAAGAAGCTACGTGTCTGGATGAACTGCATGGTTTCAAAAAACCCCAAACCACCTCACTGTTTTTTTCCTTATAATTTTCTAAGATAACAAGCGCCGTTGCTTGCCGTCTCCTATATGAAGCAGCGTAATAAATGCATGAATGGCTTCAAGCCCGTGACCAGCTCCACTGAAGGGTTAAATTTTTGCGCATTAAGTCCTCTGTATGCGATTGCCTTTTCCTGAGCCCAATCCCGCATTCCTGAGCAGCCAAATTTCCCCTGGAAGTCAGTGGGAAGTTTTCAGGTGCATAGCAAGGGGCTGCAAAGCAGGGAGACTCCCGAGAACCAGGGGAGCCACCATTTTCACACTAAAACCCGGCCACCCGAAAAGCGACCTCCGTGCTTTCCCTCCCCTAGAAGCCGGGAAGGAAAACTTCCATTCGTGTTTACCCTCCGACGCTGAGCGGAACAAGCACTGCGTGCCCACCAAGGAAAGCACTTTAACCCCCCATAATCCCTAAACAGGAATCGTTGCCATCTTTGTGCATCTCCCTCCCAGCGAGGTGCAGGCGCGGTGAGCCCCGGCACGGGCTGTGCAAGCAGCGTTTGCGTGGGGCGAAGCAGCGCTGCCCTCGCCCTCGCCCACCCGGTTTGCGTGGGGGCTCTTCCCCACTCCCCCCCCCCGGCAGGGACCCTGCGGCGGCGCTGGGGGCCAAGGGAGGCAGCAGCCCCGGTGGAAGTTCCCTTTGCCTTATGCCCCATATTATTCCTTATTTGTTGTGCTAATTCAGCAGCCTAATTCCCAAACCCAGCCTCCTGGCATGGTCTGGCTGAGCACCGCGGGCTGGGCTCTTTCTCATCAGCTCGGCTGCCTCGGCTCGGCGATGGGCGCTGGGCGATGGGTGATGATGGGCGATGCGAAGGCTTCGTGCCCTGCGGTGCCATGGCCGGGGGCAGGAGCCCCAGCCCCGTACAGACCGCGCCGTGCGGCTGGGATGCGGCTCCCCCCCCCGCCCCGGGGTGCGGGTCCCCCCCGGCGTGCAGGGGGTGCGGGTCCCCCCCCCGGGGTGCGGGTCCCCCGGCCGGGGTGCAGGGGTGCGGGTCCCTCCAGGATGCAGGGGGTGCAGGTGTCTCCCAGCCAGGGTGCAGGGGGTGCGGGTCCCCCCCCCGGGTGCAGGGGTGCGGGTCCCCCGGCCGGGCCACGCGTGTCCTTTGTCCCGGGTGCGGGCGGCGAGGAGGCAGCGCCCTCTAGTGCAAAACCGCGGCAAGTCTGGCCCGGAGCGCGAGGCAGGAGCTGCTCCGGCTCCCCACGAGCCTTTCCTTTGGGCTCTGTTTTGGGACAAAACTGGTTGGTGGCTATAAACATTTCCAAAGCGACAGCCAGGGAAGGCATCGCGGGCCGGAAAATAACGCCCGCTCCCGCGCGTCCCGAGCCGGCGGGTGTTCCTTCACCTTCCGACTGCTGCATTGACCGGCGAGCTGTGGTCACACATTTCAAAGAGGCAGGATTTTTATTTTGGCTCTTAGGCGTTCCCTGTGCCAGCAGGGTTTTGCATGGCTGAAGCCGCACAAAGTCAGCAGTCGGAGGCTCCGTCCAGCTCCCAGGGAACGCGGTACCCGAGCTCTCATTAGGCTTCCACGGGAGCAGGATTGGGTTCACTGAATAGTCATGCAGAATTAAAGGGTAAGCAGCCAGCCTGAAATGCTACCAGAACCTTTGGCTTCCTCTGCTTGGGCAAGAGAAACACTCGGAAACAGCCAGAAAAGAAAAGAAAGACCAGAGAAACATATACTGGGGTCGGAAATGTCAGCAAGTGCACGGAACACGTACGCCTTCGTTGCCGCCGAAGGATATCCCCTCCCCGTGTCCTCCCCCCACGTTGCCCTCTCCCTGTGACCACAGCCACACACGGGGACGTGCCCAGCCTGGTGCCCCCCCCTCGCACCCCGGCTGGCCTTTTGGCACTCTTCTGTACCAGGGCCCTCAGCGACCTGTGGCTTTCCCCCGGCGCAGGGGGTCTGGGCGCGCTGTGAACGCCGCGCGTTTGCCCCACGTGTCCCCAAGAGCGCGGCCCGGCCGCTGTCACTAGCCCTGCGGCCAGTGTGCCCCTGCTAGCCCTGCGGCCAGTGTGC
>JADKXX010008077.1:0-70288 GCA_017310255.1 Butorides virescens | reverse complement strand
GCATGAAATGGGTAGGGTATTGGGCATGAAATGGGTAGGGTATTGGGTTTGTGCTTGCAGTAGCAGTTTCAGGGAGCTGGGGTAGGCATGGGCAGGCATTGAAAGTGGGTTGCAGCCCGTAGCATTGTTTGCTGCTGTCAAAACCCCTTGAGGAATCAGGTGCCATAACCTGGCGCCGTGAGTGTGTGCTCCCCTGGCAGCGCTGGACCTGTGCAGACCCAAGGTGACCCTGCAGAGGCAACAAGAAAGCGTCCGTTCAGGCTGGGTGTGACAAACGTCTTGGAGCTGTAGGGAAGGAGGTGGCGGCGGGGGGCCATGGCCAGCCCCCCGTGCTAGGTGTGGAAACGGTCGCTCCGAGAGCGGGAGCATTTCACCCGGTTATGGAGGCGCCTCTGAACGCACGTGGCGTTGTTGGGTCATTGGATGTGGCAGATGAAACGAGCGTTTTTCTCTGATTTGCATAAATTTGTCTGTTAACATCACCGCGTGTCACTGAGAACAGCAGATAAGTGCAGGAGTTTTGACTTTCCCTGTCGTGCCCCAGCTGCTGTCACCAAGGAGTCACTTGGGTCAAGCGTTTGTCCTGCAGCGGGGGACGGCCCGGCCCCATCGGCGCTCTGCGTAGGCACTGCCTGCTGGGTGAACGGAGGGCCGCCAAACGGTTGAACCTTTAG
Source organism: Butorides virescens (assembly GCA_017310255.1). Taxonomy (NCBI): domain Eukaryota; kingdom Metazoa; phylum Chordata; class Aves; order Pelecaniformes; family Ardeidae; genus Butorides; species Butorides virescens. The sequence goes on along the minus strand of JADKXX010008077.1, from coordinate 69,614 downwards.
CCTGGCTGCCAAGGAAGTTAACGGGACAAACCCAGAAGGATTCAGTCTAAATAACTGAGCATAGATCCGAGGTTGATAGATTTTAGAAAAACACATCGTGTAATTTAAAAAGCGCAGAGAAGAAAAGCTCTTTTCCCTTTGCACTCCCCAAAGCGACGGTCAAGCGCGTTAACAGAACTGCGCAGGACTCATTTGGAGAAGCCTTCGCAAATACCCACAAGTGTCCCTTGTGCAGTCTGCAGCCTGCCAGGACAGACAGACAGACAGACAGACAAGGGGCTGTGTCCTCACCCTCTGCTCTAACCTGGCTGGCACCGTGTTACGTGTCCATGGCGAAGTGAGGATGAGGAGGGCAGCAGAGAATGGCCCTTCCCCATCAGCTCACCGGGACTGAGGATTTACAGCCTGTGGTAGGAGGAAAGAGTGGGAAAATCCACCATGAAACAACAGATCTGTGTGGAAGCCTTGTTCTTAAACTTCTGTCTCTGAGGAGAAACCTTAGGGAATCCAGAGCAGGTCCAGAAAGGGGCTGTAATACAGAAGTTAGATTTTGTCTCCCCTTTTCGGGTTGCCATCTGCTTTATAACTTACAGAATGTTAACATTCTTTAAAAATGGGCAGATGGACCTCATTCAAGTTCTGACAGTAACTCTTTGTTATTGGTACAAATAGCTGCAGAGGTATTTAATTACCATTAGTAGTCATCAGCTTGCTGGGAGCTGGTGACATTCAGCATAGTGAGCAGGCTGCATTCTTTGTGTCCAGTGAGTTCATAGAAAGTTAAACCTACTTTTGACAACAGCCTCAAGCTTAGCTACCATTAACCCCTCTTCAGTTACGGGATGATGTGTTTGAACAGTATGAATGATTAATGAAGGTTAAATAGTCCAGTTTCTATCTTAAAACCTTTTGTTATTGGCAAAGGGCAGGGCAATGGACAAGGTGAGCGGAAATTCAAGTGTTTGGTTTTCACCAAATAGTTCTTGGCAAATTTAAATTATTATGAGATGGCAAAATCAGAGGGAAATTAAGGGCTGGAGCCGAAGAATGCAATTCTCGCAGGTTTGGCAGAATAAAACCAATCTTTCTTATGAAATTAAACTTCTCTGCTTATCTTTTTCTCAGCAAACACTGCAAAGTATTGCAGTACGTAAAATAACCAGCCCACCAAAAGACCAACATTTGGTTTTATTCCTTGCCCCTTTCTTGCATGACACAAACAGAAGGAAGGCAAACCCGTGGTAGCTGCTTTGTGACCTACTCTACCCTAATTCCTGCTCGGAATTTGGCCATCTGCCATTTTGCAGAGGTGAGATTCACTTTGGGCTCCATCAGATTTGCTGGTGAATCCGTGGTTCCATGTTTGCCAGTTCTGTGCCTGGAAGCCTCAGAAGCTACAGGCAAAGGTGCGTCCAGCCTTTAGGGTTCCCTTGCCCTCGGGGATCCAGGGTTGCCTTTATTCCTGCGAATAAGAAGCCAAAGGCAGAGACCAAGCGAAGGCAAAGCGGTTCAGCCCTTGCTCTGAGATTCAGACTGTGGTGGCCTGATTCTTTGCTTCCTTCTTGCACATTGTTGTGAAGAAAGCTAATGCAGGCCGCTGGCTTCTTCAACAAATGCCCTTGGCCACCATCTCTGCAGCTCTATTGGCCACAGGAGCTTTTCAGAGCAGTAACTGGTGAGCAATCCCAACAATTCATAGGAAAGAAGTGTCCTGTTCCTGCTCCTTGTTTGGAGTGAGGAGGGCTACAGAGAAAGCCCACCTGCAATGAAGGTTCACTTCTTGAGTTTTCACTTTTCAGGGAGAATTGTTCTTTGACGAATCCAGACCCCGTTTCCTACTTTCCTGTAAATCTGCTTTAGAGGCTGTGTGAGTATGGACAATGCTCCAGAGATCCGAGTTTCCTTGAGTGATCTTCATGGGTGTGATTTAGAACCAGCTCTGTCTTAGCTTTTATTCCCAATATTATGGTTTTTTATCTCTTCATCAGGCTTTACAGAGCTTTAAACCCAGACTAGCACTGTTTCTTGGGGACTAGGAGGGAACCTGGAGCTCCCCTTTGGTCTGAGCTGTGGCTGCTGCCCCAGTGGTGCTGCTAGGAGAGGCACGGAGAGTCCCGGAAGGAAGAGTTGTAATGTGGATGTGCGTGGAAGAAAATGTGATAGTAGGGTGGATGCTGGTAGAGAAAGCACATGTGGTGTCATGTGCCTGCGTGCATTGCGTAGGAAGGAAAGGGAAGTCGTCTGCCTGTCTGCACGGGTCCCAGCCAAAGGCAGAGGCTCCCACAGCAGTGGCGTGGCAGCATTTTTGTACCTGGCCACAACCCCGTCTTCCAACTAGGAGCTCGTCCATCCTAGCCCCCGCTATATCAGTGACCACGACAAAAATAAGCCCGAGCCACACATCCCAAAGCAAAGGATGGGTCCTCGTTTATTAGAAGTACCTGTTCAGCCTTCAATGAAACGTCAACTGCCTTAAGGCTTTCCATCGTAATATAAAGTGGTTGTATTACACGGACGAAAGCACGGGATCTCACAAGCACTGAAAGGGTACGGGTGCCACTGCGACTCCAGCCGGCCCAGCCTCATTTCGGTGACATCTCTTATCTCTAGGGAAGGAAGCGTATTATCCATAGGTGATTTAGCATTGATTCCTGTCTCATTTTCTGCCCACTATCAGACCTCCAAACAACCGACTGCATAAAATCGCCAGTGACAAGGCTGTGCTGGCGCTGAAGGGCGATGGTGGTTAATTGACCACTACCCTCGTAGAGGCATCGCTGGGACGGGTCACGAATGACCCGTATCAGCCCGCCCGGTTCCCGGAGCAGGGGTTTGGCAGGGTGCACCCTGCGAGGACGTACCTTCCCCTCTGTATTTTCGTATCTGCCCGGGAAAGTTTTCAGTCGCAGGGTATGACCTGTACGTCCAGGCTTAACAAGCCACCGAGGCTCGCCGAGAGAAAACGATGCAAAAGTCTGCCCCATAAACTGTTGCCTTAAAGTTACTTGCCCAATCCCCACCTTTTTCTTTTTGCTAAGCCCAATTAATTCAGCCTTGTTGACATATGTAAGAAGGAGAAACGGTTAGCAAATATTCAGAAATAGCTATTTAGCGCTGCTTACTGCCCTTCCTGCCAAATTATGGCTGGCTTTCTGAAATAGGGTAAGAAGTCCCTAAGTTTGGAAAGACTGGAATTTATCCCATTGTACAAAGTAGGTAATGAACCACCTAAGGATTTATGTATACGCACAGTGCATAATATTTTAAAAAATGATTAGGAGGGTTGAATCACACTTCAGCAGCCATTTTTTGTGGGGAGTAGTAGAATTTTAATTAGCTTCATATTCATTACTCACCCGATACATAGTCTCTAATTGCACCTTCAGAGTATTTTGCTGTCACTGGAGCTCACTTTTATTAACTATAATCATTGAAGGTTTTATGAAGCCTATCTATGGTATATGAATACCACAGTGCAAATGAATCACTCAGCCTTACAAAACTGTCATGAGCCTTTGCCAGGAGGGAAGTGGAATTTGGACTTGCGCTGGCATGACAGTTATGGGAGGCTGAAGAAAAAAGTGATTTATTTGACCACCAGAGAAAAGCCTGGTAATTGAATAGGCGAATTGTGCAAGCTTAAAGTAATTTACTCAATTTTTTTAAAGAAAAATTTGTTTAGAAGACCAGTTATGCAAATTTCCTTTTTAAAAAAAAAAAATCCCTTTTCTGTTTTTTGATCATTAAAAATACCCCGTTTGATCAGAATAGAATAAAAATGCTCGCAATGGCTGTACTTCTCTGTCCATGCAGTTACACAGATACTGCACGTGCCAAAGTAAAAGACGTGATTTTATTTATGGTTTCTGTTAAAATCTTGCACGGAGGTGCTCATCACCCCCGTTTTCAGCGCACGAGCTTCAGCAGCAGCACTGGAGCCCACGGGTTTCCTCCGAATGCCCCTAGGGTCGTTGAGGCATCAGCTGTGGCAGACGACACAAACCTATGTCTCTGGCTGGCGTGAATTTCTCCGTTAGCATGACAGCGTGTCAGTAAGAATGTAAATAAAGTAAGAAGTAAATAAAATGACCCGCGACAGAGAGCAGCATCCTACCCATGGCGTTCCACTCCCGTGCCTGCTCTTCCCAAACTTTTTTCATTTTTTAATGACACGGGTAGTTCACATGCAAGCATAGAAAGGTAAATGAGCAAATGCGTTACCTGGGGCCTGCGCTGGGCGTGCTGGCCTTGCCTTCATTCAGTCACGTTCCCAGTAACGAGGCCGTAAGGTTCGCCTAGAGCAGCCTGGACTGGGGGCAAGGGTGGCAGCTGTCAGTGGTTTTTACCTGCAAAGTAACGTCACCAGATGCTTCTGTCACACAGGGATGATAACAAGGAAGTAATTAGTGTTTGCAGTGTTCATCCTACTGGGCAGGGATTCTTTCAGATGTAATGAGTTTTCTTTAATTCCTCAACTGGCCATTGCGGAATCGTGGGCTGGTACTGTATGTACTGTATGTCCTTCTCCTACTCGGAAAACACCAATCCAATGGAAAGCTGAAAATACAGAAGTTCTGCTTCTGTGCCTACACAAGAGCGGAGCAGATGGAGGAGTGATTCGGGCTGGAACGTTTTCTCCGCTGCTATGCCACCTGCAAAAATGGGGTAGACAGCAATATCAGACAACAAGCTGTTCTCCAGATCTTCCAACCAACCTGCATTGAAGTTAGTAAAAACATCTCCAAAGGGAATTTGTTGTGGTCTGAAATGACCAAACTGAGTTCCAGGATTTTGTCATAAATACACACCTGATTGAGAAAACCATGAGACTGGTTTACTGTTGGCCAAAAACTCCTTCAGGTTTTTAAAACTCTGTTGACTCTTTGTTGAGAATGGCATTTAGATGAAATATGAATGAATAAAGGAAGGGTTGTGATTCCAAAATACATTGAGGCAAATCATAGCTTAAACCCAAATGTGGCTCTGTGTGCTGAGGTCACATCCCAGAAGACATGACCCCAAGAGAGTGCCAAAGGGCCTTCACTTTGGCATTAACCCACCAGGGAGGATGGGGAATCCATCGGGTTTCTCTTCTTCGGCGTCCCCTGGAAGACGCTGTCATTCTCTCCTCTCCTTTGGCGTTGCTCTGTTAGCAGCCTACCCCTGTTGACATCAGTGGCACAACTGCGATGGGCAAGGCTGGGATGGTGCAAGGGTGTGAGGACATTTGGATGGCAAGGGTGCTATGACGGGGTCACAAATGTTACTGACAGCGTTTGGTAGACTCAGATTCGGGTGCTCCCACCAGGGCTTCCATTTGCTCAGCATCGCTTTGCTCATCACTGTGCTCTCTCCTCTCGCTTAATGTGGCTGCTGATTTTTTGCATAAATGCACCAGCAAGATCTATTTCTGGACGAAATGTACCCCATCCCGTAGTAAGTAAATGACAGTCAATCATCCTTGCAATGTTCCCAGATAATTAGCCACTGGGCCTGTCTAATTACTTCCATGAAACATGAGTTGTCTTTCTTAAATTTCTGAAATATGGTCTGGGAAGTCTCAAGTGACAGAGTGGTTAGGCACTCTGGTCAACGGCGATGATTAATAAAGTTTATTAGTTGTAGTTGAATAAGTGATGGTAAAATATGGATACTCTCCTTACTTTCAAATTATTTATTAATTAATTTATATGACTTCTTTCCACAGTAGTGATTAGCTTGTTTTAATAATATATCAATGTGATCATGTATACATGAAAAAAATACACTGGTGCCCTTTGCCTGGGAGCAGGAACTCAAACCAGACAAGTCTGTAGCGAAAGACACGGAACAGGGCTCAGGGAATTTTGCAGCTGCACGTTCTTTAAAGTTTGTATTTCATGACTGGAGCAACTTTTCTTGGTACAGAGAGCTTGCCTTTAAGAAAAGGGTCTGAGGCATACAATTGGGTGAGTTCTCTCGATTTACAGTATCCAAGCCTCAGCTCTGCCCCGCTTTCTCTTGCTTTTTACATGTCTGCCTTTTGCCGTGTCCTATAGAACCTGAAGAAATGCAGAATTTCCATTCTCTAGGAAATTTCAAATTGTATCAGAAAGTTCACATTTCAAAACAGTTTCTGTTTGAATCCAAGGAGACTCTGTTGGGATGATAATCTTCACAAAAGTTGCAAAGGTAGAAAAGAGTCTGCTGGCACGGCCCGTGGAAGAGGAACGGCCCAGGCAGGCTGCCCCTGGAGATCCCTTTGTGCCATCGCCTCCGGGTGCAAGGCCCAGCGGGGTTCTCAGGCCCCGATGCAGGGTGCTCTGTCCTGCCGTGCTGGCTCCGTTGGGTGTCTCCAGCTCCCAAGGTGTGGCACAGCTAATCCTCTTTGCATTTTAATGAAATCGTTCTTCTGATTCCTTTGCTGAGGGATTTTCCTTGTGCTTGCATCTGGGACCTTAGCGCAGAAGGCGCCTCTGTTCCTTGACTTCTGCTCTACCATATCGCTGTACAGTCGGTCTGCTCCGACTTTGGGCTTTGTTTCCTTTCTGCAGATTTGCATCTCTGAACACAGCCTTATGGTCCTGTGCTCTGGGAGTGGACCTTCTACGGAGGTATAGATCAACGGTCTATAAAGCTGTTAGGTTAACGGCTGGACTTGAAGACCTTAAAGGTCTTTTCCAACCTAAACAAGTCTATGATTCTATGATCATTTTGCTGAAATTATTACATATGGCCAATTTTGTCGTGTTCTTCTGTTGGTTGGTACATTTAGGTTCTGATCTGGAATGCTAAATGCTTCAGCCACGAGTGTGGCTGCGGGGCCAACAGGGCTGTTGCACAGAGGAATACAGAGGAAATGAGACTCTGCCATCGGCAGACGGAGAGCTTGCAAAAGGCCGTGTCCTTCCACGACCTCTCAGCAAACTGCTTTGAAATGCAGAGCGCTCTGGAAAATTATGGAAAATCAGTGGAAAATTACAGTTATCCGTTGCTCTACAAATGCGCTTTACATACTTGAACTGCATGAAATGGCTGGTTCTAAGACACCACCGTTCTGTGGTTGTTACTCGAAGTAGTCCTGGTAACTCATTGCCAGCCTCTACTGCGGGATAAACCTTTGCTTGAGGACATTCGCAGTTCTTGGAAATCAGAGAGGAATCCTGGCAGCAGTGGGATTTTCCAACTTGTTTCAGTGGAACCAACATTTTGGACCATGTTCTTCCTTGCTCCGTTACAACTGAAGAGGTTTGCATGAAACGAACAGAGCGCCCTAGAAGAAACGGCGGCTCTCCGCGGACGCTCGGCAACCTTCATTCTCGCGTGCCCCGGGGGAATAACTGGCCATGGGTGAAGGCAGAGCCCCGCAAGCATTGCTCTGTCTTTGTGAACAAGCTGCCTCACCATCCCTGACATCAAGGGAGCGGGTCAGTCAAGAGAACTCACGTTTGCGTGCAAGGAACGTGTTCAAATCCACCGCGGCATTCGGCTCCAGCTGCGCGCCGGGATCGGGCCCAAAGCGCGTCTTTACCATGGCGGCTCCAGGAGGCACAGAATGCACCAGGGCTGGGGTTGTGCACAGGTACGGCAGGTCACCGGCTACGGTAGAGGGAACCTGGGGACAACAAATAACCCATCTCTGAAAAGTGAAGTAATGGTTATTCACAGACCATAATTACTTTCTACTAAAGCTGGTAAGAGTTACAAGTCAGATTTTCTTGGTATCCTGGCAAGTTGAGAGGTTCACCGGGAAATGCATTATTCTGTTTTTTTTTTAAGAAAACAAGGCAGCATTTTGCACTTTGGTACGATACCAAGCTATTAGGCTTTGGTACGGACCTGTTCTTTCCAAATTTGGGAGGTTTGAACCTATAGGCCTGGCCAGGCCCTATTTTTAACCTGTTGCAGTCGTGTAAGATAACCTCTCCAGAACAAATGCTGTTTGCAGGTGCCGTTTGTGTCGGCATGCCCGAGGCGGCTTGGCTCTGCCAGTGCCGTGGTTCCCTTTGAGCTCCGCAGCGTCGCCGTCTCGGCCGTGCCGTTCTGTTTGACCGTCCGGTCATTCCCGAGCTACTGGAGGGGACCGGAGAGGCGCGTCCCCCCAGCCCATCACCCCTCCGTCCTAGCTCCGGGCCATGCACCGGCAGAGACACGGCGTTTTGGTTTAATCCCTTGGCACGGGCAGGTCGGGCGCTCCCACTGTGCTAGGCACTAATGCACTTGGCGTTAGCGCCCAGCGGCAGGAAATCCCCGATGCCCAGCACCACGGATAGCACGTTTAGATGTCTGAATATATTTATACACTACTGGAAAATAGGCGTTTTTAAAGGAAACATTTCAAGTTGCATTTCACGTACTTTTTATTCACTTTTAGAGTGACAGCCGCAGGAGAAGAGCTCTTTGGTCGTGTGCTGTAATGGCTGTGTGAGGGCAGGTAGCCCTGGGATGAGGGAAGGCAAAATCGTCTGCCATGGGGAAAGCATAAGAGAAAGCCCTATAAATAAACCGGAATAGCCGTGGTGCTCAGCTGAACCACAAGCTTAAGGTCATCCTGAGCGTTTCGGAAGGTAAAGGTGCTGCTGCTGCTTATGGCCTGTTATGGCTTGGTGGCAAAGGGCGATGGTCTGGGGGCCAGGGCTGGCAGCCAGCTCCTCTCTGCCACTGCCTTCGGCATGGCTTAGGTCCCTTTGCTCCGTTTCTCCGCTGTTTCCTGTTGCCAGCAGAGGTAATTCTAGAGACCTGCTTTGGTATTAAAAGATCCGAGACGTATGGATGCAAATTATGGGCCAAACAGTGCTATTTTGTTAATGCAGTCGGGAACTTTACGCGTCTGAAACACCTCATGCCCAGAGCGCCAGCGCTGGAGAAGGAAATGAGGAATGCTTTTCTCTTTTATTGAAATAGCGTAAATATTACCGCCCTCCTCAAAATGATAAAGAATAATTGGAAACGCTTCCTAGCGCCGGGCAGGAATTGGGCAAACGCACAGATGCCTCTGGAAATCAAATCCAGGCAGAAGGGAAAATACCCCCTTGTTGTACAGAAAGGAACTGGTGTTGGTGGCGGGGGGGCTCACAGAGATCCTCATTCAGCCAGGCGCAGCGGCGGGGGCCACCTGCGGATCCGGCTGGGGGCACACAAGAGGCCGGGTATGTCCTCTACGTACCAGCTGGCCCTCGCAAGAACCAGCCTCCTCTTCACCCTCCCCTCGGCGCCACAAGCCAGCTTTTTAGTTTAGTCATCTCAAAAAAAAAAAAAAAAAGGTTTATTTAAAAGAGAAAAACTTCCTGCAAATAATTAACTGCCAAAAATGACCCCTTGGGAGTTTTATATTGATTTATTCCTCTCTCCACCAAACGCTTCTGTTCTGCATCTTCCACGTACTACGTTATCTCTTGTCTGGTTTGCATATTGGGGCTATGAATTTTCCTTTTAGCTGTCTTAGGCTATTTGCCTATCTCGATTGTTGATAAAAATATGACAAATTGTTCTTGGCAATGGGAGGGGAAGGGTTCCGATGATAAATGGGCTCTGCCCTGCGAGCGCGCGTTGCACCCTGCCTGTGAATGCCGTCTCCTGAAAAGCTCGCTGCAGTCTGACAAAACGTTTTTCTGGATTTAGCCTTAAATAAAACAGTAATAGCCATATTAAATAGCAGCGGCTTCTTTTCCTTTCCCTTTTCGCTTCTTTTTGGCAGTTTTCCTCACCCCTTTTCTTTCTCTAAGAGCTTTCTTTGACAACAGGACGGTGCCCCAGATTTCCCAAATCTGAGGAAGCCTGGAAGAGGTTAATTGGAGGAGTCAGGGCTGCAGTTGGATGCTGGTGCAGCTGCATTCTCTGGGCTGCTCGTTAACATTTCCCCGGAGCCTCGAGGCCCCGCAGCCCCGTGTCACCGCTGTCGCCGGCGCCCCGGCGGTGAGCGCGCTGCCCAGCCTGGCCGGCTCCTCGCTCCCGTAGGCTTCGCTTTGCCCAGCCGCCCCGAGCTGGCGTCATCCATCCAGCCACAGCTCTCCAAGTTTGCCATGTGCACTGACCCCGTGCTGACCCCGGACCATGATACAAACTACGGGATTGTAATTAATCTCTAATTACCCACAATACCTCGCCGGACACTCAGCCTGCTGTTCGGTTGTATTCCTAACCCGCGCAGTCATCGGGGGAGCGCTGGGGTTCGGCGCGGCTCGGCGTTTACGGACCACGGGCGCCGCCGCCACGTGGCTGGGCCACGTGTGGGGCTGGGCCACGTGTGGGGCTGGGCCACTTGCGGGGCTGGGCCACTTGCGGGGCTGGGCCACGTGTGGGGCCGCGTCTGCCTTGCGCCGCTCGGGGCAGGGCCGGGCTCCCCCGCCGCACTCGTGCCCGTGCTTTCGGGGGGCAGCCGAGTGGGCTGCGGGGACACCGGCCATTTCTCTCTCTTACTTCTGGCTTTCACAGCTCGCCCATTTCTCCTGCTCCAGGAGGAGCCCGTCCTGGCGTCTTAGCAGATCTCGCATCACTCTCTTAAATTAAGTCACATTCCTGCTTCTGTCCCAGTGATGGCATCGAGGAAGGGCAATTCCCTGGGAAGGTGCCCTGAGGATGCTGAGCTGAGAAGGGAAGCAGTGCTGGGGTGGTGAAGTGGTGCTGCTCTTGACCTCCAGATAAATCCAGCCCTCGGGAGGCGAGATTTGGCTGGGGCACGGCCGTCGGGGCTGCTGCGGGCTGTGCGTTGGGTATCGCTCTGGCTCACCCGCGGGGACGGGGTCTGCCGCTCCTCTTGCCAGCAGCGAATGCGAAGCCGCGGTACTGCAGCCCGAGAGAGCCAGATGGAGCAGGCAAGAGTCAAAGCGCTGTGTAAGAAAAGAGAAAAACCCTTCCCTCCCCGATTTCCATCGACCTCAGCTGGCAAACTCCTCCCCCAAGTCCAGCTCTCCTACGGCCTTCTCATGGCTCAGCTGCTTTTCCTTGCTCTGCCTTTCCATGCTTGCACTTTCCCAGCTTTCCCCATCCCAAAGGGCCTCACTGGCCACCCCCTCACATCTCCTCACCCACCCCAAAATCTCTTCAACGTTTCAGAGAGCCTTTCTTGGAGATGGGAGGGAATATTTTGATAGGACATGGTTTGAGTAGAACACGCCTATTTGTCAAAACACGGAGAAGTGCCAGTCCCAGTGACACGCTTGCCAAACCAGACCAAGATCCAGTGCAAACTGGTGTGCCTCCCCAGCAGCCAGCCAGCAGAAGGTGCAGCTCTGGCATCCTGGGGCGGAGCTGGGACTTGCCGGGCTGCTCCTGCTCGCCCACGGGCAACTGGTCTCTCCTGGTTTCTGGCCTCCTCGCTGGGCGACAGGGGTTTGCTGGGCTGCCCTGGGCACCACCAGAGAGGGCAGCCAGCTCCTGCGTTCCACTGTGAAAACTAGAAAGAAAAAATTGTCACAGAAAAAAAAAATTAAAATTGCTCTTTAGTGGAAAATTCCTAATTTTAAATGGAATCTGGGAAATGCATCAATCTCCATTTTAAGCGACTTCGGCTCATTCTTTCCAGTATTTGCACTGGGAAGCTGTCCCCAAATCGTACCGCCTTGAGAAGTCTGATTTCCAATCTAAGGTTATCAATATTTGACCTGCACTGCACCTGATAAACGCAGTATATTACATTCCCACACAAAATGTTAAATGTTCGCTATGGGAAAATACAGCTGGGTTAAGAATCTTGCCGGTTTTATTTCTTTTCAGCCCGGTCCCTGGCACTGGCTCGTTCGTAGCTGTCTCTCCGTGCAGCAGCTCCCCGCGCCGAGCAGCCGCCCGATGTGCCAGTTGCTGTGGTGACTGTTTTGCTCCGGGGTTGTCCTGACGTATGGGATGATCACCCTAAACCTGCCTGACTTGTTGGAATATACGGCAAACCTGTTCTTTACCAGCGATAACTCGCACTCCTCGCCCTTGCTAGCGCTCACGCGGGAGCACCAGCGAGATGTCTGTGCCGGCCGGGCTCCACGCGGGCCACCCGGCTTGGCTTTGACTTGGGGGACTCACTCCTTCAGCTCCTCCAAGGGCTCAGCAGCAGCCCCACAAAGCCTCCGGCCGGGTTGGGGGACACGGGCTGCTGGGGCGAGAGGCTGCCACCCCGTCAGCCAGGCGGTAGGCAGGTAATTATGGCAACCAGGCATGAGACAGTTCCTAATCAACACTCATTTTCCCCCGTGAGCCGCCGTTCTGAAACAAAACGGGAGGTTAGGACATCGCCTCCCCTGCCTGGCACCTCCATCGGCGCTCTGTTGTCCTGCCCCCCCCCGGCGTCCCTGGGGGCACAGCCCGTCCCCTCCCACCCGCTCTCCTCTGGTACTGATGGAGCTTTGCTCCCCACCCCAGGGGCTGGCAGCGTTCCCCCCGCGGGACATGGCAAATACCCATCAAAACACCTTACAGTTTTTCACTGAGCATCTTCCGGCCGTTCTCTCTTTATTCGCAACTCCCTGTGAAAACTTCCTATTCATCTCTAGAGGCTGTTGGTCAGCAAAACTTCTGGATTGATGAAAAAGCTTTTCTGCTTATGTTTACTTTGGTGATTCGTGAAATGAAGTGACTGTGGCTGCGGGGTGAGGTCGCTGCCTGGCGGCGCGAGGGGGTCCGTGGGTCTGGGGGTCTGGGGGTCTGTGCTCTTCCCCCGGTGCTATTGGACAGACGGGAGCTCTTCCACTGGCCCACACCAGACCTTACTGTAACTCTGCTCATTCTGTAGGCGAGTTCCTCGGGAACAGGTACGGGGGTAGGTGCTGGACTGTTGCTGAGAAGCAATATTGTGAATTCTTTTGCTCTGCATAAAAAAAAACCCAGAAGCTTTTCTTCCGTTAAAGCTTCTTAGACACTTTCTTTTTTTTTCCTCTGAATGACAAGCAGAGGTAGTTCCAGGTCTTCTGGTTTTACATAGCTTGTAGCTCAGCTTTCTTAAATTCATTACTCAGGACCAATCTCTACTACTGACGATTATTTTCTAAAAGCTTCAATAACAGCTTGATAAACTACTTTGGAAAAGAAAGCATCAAACAGAATCCATCTCATTGCTGACAAAATTACTGTTTTTTTCTCCCCTGTTGACCCAGCTTGTCGTTATTTATGGCCCCCAACCAAAAGGTCACCTCTATGTGCAGAGGTACCGACTCCTTCCTCGAGGAACCCTTTTCTTCACCATGTTAAGTAATTCTCAGTCCTGGGAAGTAGAGTTGAAAATCTGTTCCCTAGATTTTATGAAAACTTGCCCTTGATTTGGCAGCCATTCTCAGATGCGTGTGTACGTGTTGGGCTTTTCAGTCGTCCTGTTGGGCTTGGGCTTCGTGGGCTTCAGCGGTGTTTCGGCAGGCAGGAGGACGTTGCAGGTGGTTTTTAGGACCGTACACCGTACTGCAACAATCATCTGGTTTTCAGCTGAGGGCTTGAAAAATGATCGGTCTTGGGAAGGTTTGCCTTTCCTGAAGGTGCAGGCAGGGGGGAGAGCTGGGAACACGTGGGCACGCTGCTCTGTTTATTTTGATTTACCGTGGCAGTAACCGCTGCGGTGAACCTCAGGCCTTCTAGGTTTTCCTCACGTGCCTTGAGTTTGGGAAAGGGCCTTGACCGCCCAGCAGAAAACAGATGGCAAATTCTTACTGATTCAGAAAAAAAGGCTCGCCATGTTGGAATGAGAGCCCTATCCCATTGCGTGCGGCTGGTGGGGAGGAGGTTAAGGCAAATCTGGAGGGAAAAGGGGAACAGGGCAGCTGGCGGCAGCCAGCGGGTACACAGAGCCTGAGAAGAGAGGTCTCGGATAAACAGGGGTAAAACTCAAGATCCTGAAGGACGAGCAAGCAGAAGTTTACTTGGGGGCCAGCCGCATCAGTGGGAAGCCCACTGTGACCTCCTAGGTCAGCTCTAGGGACGCGATAGAGTCACTGGCAGAGTGCGGAGCAAAGGGGGAAATGTCGCCTTGATTTTGCTTATTTATACGAGGTATTTCTGCTGTGAGCGTGGGGATTCTGGGCTGCTCCCCACCATCATTGGAGTGACATTTTATACAGCATCGAAAGGCTCTTCTGCCATATTTTCCTCTTTTTTTCCTTTATTGATTTTTCTCTTTAAGACTTTAATTCACTCTTCCTCAGTTGCTACAGTTAAGAGAGAAATTCTGCAGATCACATAGAGATAGCATTCCAGCCTGCACTGGGTCACTCACACCTCACGTAAGAATACAAGCTTCCTGCAGACAGCCAGTCCTTTCCTGCTTTGCCAGCCTTTTTGCTCCATCTTTTCATTTTTTTTTTCTCCCTCAGTATTTGGGGCTTAATCTTCCTTTAGACTTCTCCTTCACGCTGTGCTCATCTGAAATGTGCCAATAATTGCTGCTACCTAGATGTGGTTTGATCATTCTGTGCATTCCTTGTTGAAACTATCAGTGAAACAAGACATCTAAAATATGATTCTGTAGCGTTAAAGTAATATTTTGGGTGTCTGAAATCTCTTAGAAATTGTTCTGTAGACAGTCCGTTTTTTAAAAGAAAAAATGACAGCAACAAGCCAACCCTAATGACATATTTCAGCGTAATGCTGTAATTTTAGCCCCTGCCATGAACTATTGCGGTTGTGCAGTAAAGTATTTTGCTAGTAAACGGTGAAGTGATTTCCAGTAAGGCCCTTTCCCTTTATTCCATCCTTCCATCGGCAAAATTCCCATCTCACCAATTCCAGCGTATTAAAAAGAAAATACTCTTCTGAAGCACATTAGACACCGTGTGAGTGCCCTACAAACAGCAAATAGCAGAGACGAGCGGTCGTAGTTTCACCCCGTTTATCTTTTTGACAAGGCAGAAGATGAGGGTGCTTCGTGCCTTGAGGTGGGTGAGGTGCACCCAGCGCATGAGCCGTTGGCTGGTGCCAGTGGTTTTGGCTGGGTCCTGGCTGCGTGCACAGCAATGGGCAAACACCCTTAGCGGCCTCTGCGCTAATGAGCCTTTTCCCAGGAGGCCAAATACCGGTTTAATAAGTTGGTTTTCTCTTCCCTTTTCTGCGGTACCCTGCTTCCCGCTCGCTGGAAGTGTCCTCCTGAAGCGTTCTGTCAGTTCTCTGTTGCCCATTGCAATTCATTTTCTAGCAAATTTTATTCTTAACCGGTGGGTGCGCTTCTGCGGCTCCTCTGGCTGACCGACTTCCAGCCGCCATCAGGACTTCGTTGCGGGACAGGTCAACAGGGAAAGGGTGGTCAGGGGCTGCACCCACGGCTGGGTGGGTGCCGGGGGAGCAGGAGCTCCAAGCCCTGCGGCGCTGCAGGCTGAGGGCGCCGGCGGGGGGACGGGGGCTGCCCCTCTGATTCCCAGGTCCTGGGGGGCCTTCGTTTCTGGACTTGGGAGGCACGAAATAGAACGGAGCTCTGGAGCCCTGAGCCACAGAGCCTCCCTGGCTGGCAAGCGTAGGGCCGGAAACTCGGATGAATAGAGCCCTAAATGTTGTTTTGTTTGACGCTCGTGCTTAACAGAAAATGATGAATCCATTAGCAAGTCCTGCTGCTGCCAAGAGAAGCAGACTTGCACTTGTAGATTGCTTTCATTCCGTGCTATCAAGCCACTGCATGCTCAGCGTCTGCAGAGCCGACAGTCATCTATCACTTAAAACCGGGGTTTTAGAGGTAGGGTCGTCTTTGTCTTAAGTGTGTGCATGTGTCCGCTTGGAAGTGTCCCATTGAAATACGCTGACCTTGTCGAGCGCCTCAGACAAAATCCATGGTGGAAAATGTCTTATTTTCTGTTTGCTTTGAATTATTTCAAAGTTTGTCACTAGTTCCACGTGGCAGTGGGGCACTTGGAGTGATTTCTGCCTGTGATAATGTGTCGGAGAGGCAGGACGGCTCTTGCCGTGCACAACGTGAAAAATGCGGCAGTGGGGAGCGGGCCGGGCCGGCTCTGGGCTCGTGACGGGGCAAGGACGTTTCTGGGTCTGCCCGTGCTCAGGCAGAGCTCTGCAGCCCCGAGCATCCCGCCGGGAGCAGTGGGACTCCTGAGCGCAGAGAGGATCCAGGGTCAGATGAGTAATGGCTCTAGAAACAAAAAAGTCCAAAACTAAACATTTTTTTTTTTTTCTTCTTCATGAGATATTTTATCCAGCATAGTAAAACCGTGTGTATTTATAGCCCAGATTACACTTTGTTTTGTGGGATGAAAAAACACATTTGAGAGTTGGCCCCTTTCCTGAACAGCTGCCACTGGCCTGGGTGAATAACTTATTCAAGCACGCGATTTAACAGATTGGATGAGAATTTTTTGCCAAACTCAATTCTGATTAGAACTGAAATCTTTCACCACTTTTCTCCCCTCTGCCGTAGAGGCTCTGCTCTTCAGTTCAGCCCAGCCTCTGCCTTCCGCCTGGGGCTGTCCAGGGGTTGCACCAACCCCTTTGCTCTCAGCCTTACGTTATTCTTGAGCAAGAAAATCTCTAAGCAATTTTTTTTTTTTTTTTAATTTAAGTAGGATTCATCCTTGAACGAAAGCCTGTTAGGGTCACATCAGGGCTTCAATGTTTGCCACTCATGGATTTCTGACATCAAATGTGTTCATTCTGCTGGTGCAAAGGTGTGTCTGTAATCGTGCCTCCTTCTAGCTCCAGCTGGCTTCTTTCCTTCTTGCACACTATCACCAGTATTTAAGGTTTTTCAGGCCAAATTAGACCCACAGTGACATCTGCACCACCCGCTGCTTTCAGAGGCACTGCTCAGGTGTGGCTGAAGGCAGGGGGGGACCGTCCTCCACGCGAGGGGGGACAGACCGGGTCCCTTCTCTCTGGGCTCTGCCGGACCTGTGGGCTGGCAGGGCAAAACGGCATACAAGTTAGTTTGTTGTCCTGTGCTCAGTTAGGGGTAAGGAACAGATATTTTTTAACTGAAAAGGTGACAGCTTTTACGGAGGTATCGCTGAGTTTGAGCAATGGCACCAGGGCATCTCGGTGAGGAGCAGGACCCTGGCTGCCACACTTTTCACTCGCCCGGGCGCCGTAAGGACCTGCCACCCTCACCCCCAGGCGCGGGGCCGCAGGCTGTCGTCACCCCCGCGCCCGTCGCCGAGGTCCCTCCTGCAGAGGAGGGAGGGTTTTCCCCTTCAGGGGCCGTCCTGGGTGCCGGGGTCCGTGTCAAGGCGTGGGACGGCGGGCGCTTCTCCCGCCCGCTCATCGCTGGAGCCGCCGGCGCCGCGGGGCGGTGGAGGGGAGCAGCCGAGCGCGGCGGTGCAGGCACGGCGCGTGGTGACGTAGCAACGCCGCTGTCGGCACCGCCTTTCCAGCAGCTGGCATCACCCTCCTGGGCTACCAAAGCCCTCCAAAAACCAGCGACCCTGGCCAGGCCTGCAGAACGCGCGTTTGCCGCTCCGGACCATTGCGGGTGTCCCCGTGTGTCGGCTTTCCCCCGCAGGCAGGTGGCGAGGGAGCAGTCGCCGGGCATTTACACCGTCCCGTGGGAAATCTCTGCCCACCCAGGCGCAGGTCGGAACGTGTGTGTGATGCAGCCGTTGGCATGCTGTTGGGAGTTGAAGCCTTAAAAAAGTAAAGCTGGGGAAAAGACAAGTAAACAGCTCGATCTTGTACCTAACATACGGTGTGTTAGAAACCAGCGTGATTTACACAGCCCAGACTGGGAATGCAGCTGGCTTTACAAACCTTTCACACAGCCTGCTGGATGAGCTTGGCCCCTCTGGTCCTGCTCTCCGTGAAGAGCACCTCCCAGTGCTGCGAACCCACCGCCCGGGGGTACGCCCGCCTTCCATGGACTCTTAAATATGGATGAGGAGGACTTGAACAGTTCTAGGCTTCGCTTGTCTGTGCCGTAGCCCCAAGTTTCAATGAGCATTTGGCACGGTTGGGTCCCTTTGTCAAGCTTCCGCCTGCCTGCGTGCAGCGCCATCGCATCTCGAGGTCAGCGAGGCAGCAAGCGCGGCCGCTCCGTGCATAAAACACTTCAGCAGAAGTATTTGAAAATACCAGCGCTGATCTTTTTTTTCCTTTCTTGCTCTGTTGATGTATTAGGAAACACGCTCTGTCAATCTCATCTTTTCATTCCTCCTTGGAGCACAGTCGAACGCTGAGAGAAGCATTTGCCTGCCTGCATCGTTATTAATGCATCCCGTGCTTAAAAGACAACACGGAAAGTAAAACCTTCTTGGAATCTAAGGAATTTGAAGGAGTTATATTCTTAAGACATTAAGTCTGTGTTTTAAAGCTACACCAGCAGATTCTCAGAGGCGCTCACCTGCTCAGTTTGGCAGGAGGCTCATCTGCCCGCGTAGCTCTTCCTCTTCCTCTCGGTGATTCGTGCAGGCTGTTACCGCACTCAGACCGATGCCAGCAATAACTGAAAATCCTTCACAAATACTTTAAATCTCAGGGGCTGGGTTCTACTTTTCTCACTCTAGTCCTGTGCCAGGAGAGCTGCGCTCGGTTCTGTACGGTGACCCAGCTTCAAACTGGGACGGGGCAGGGGAGCGCCGTCGCATTCCCCTCTGCTCTGTTCTGATCTTTAGACAAATGCCATCAGCCGTCAGATTGTGCGCCCCAGGTCCCGTCTGCTGTGGCCCCTGGTGGCACCGCTCTGCTGGGCGGGTGCTGGGAGAGCCCCGGCTCCGCGGTGGGACCGGCGCGGGCTGGGGCAGGCAGTGGTGGCACGTGCATAGGTACATACAAATATCTTAGGGGTGGGGGTCACCAGGATGGAGCCAGACTCTTCCCAGTGGTGCCCAGCGCCAGGACAAGGGGCCATGGGCACAACCTGAAGCAGAAGAGGTTCCAGTTGACCGGGAGGAAGAACTTGTTGAGTGTGAGGGTGATGGAGCCCTGGCCCAGGCTGCCCAGGGGGGCTGTGGAGTCTCCTTCTCTGGAGATCTTCAACCCCCGCCTGGCCGCTGTCCTGTTTTGAGAGGGATCCCTCACCTGCCCCCCCCCCACCTGAGAGCTAGGGGTCTAAACTAGGCAGCAGGGCTGGGTTTTATTGATGAAGAGCAAGAGAGACCTCCCTGGGGAACGGCACCCCGCCCCGGAGGCACGTCCCGATAGCCGCGGTGGGCTGCCCTGCCTGGGGTTCTCTCTGTGCAGCCCCGGCTGTGGGGGGAGCGGAGCGGCTGGGACCGCCGGGCTGGGAGGGGAGATGGCTCCGTGCGCGGGCAGCCGCGGGGCGCCCCGACCCGGGATGGCAGGGTTTCAACACCCACCCCGGGCAGCTTTCGGTAGCCGGGTCGGCAGTGACGGACTCTGGCTGCCTTCGATGGGAGAAGCCTCGGAACCCGATGGGGCGGTGAGGGGTGAGAGAAAAAAAAAATGCACCCACACTTTAAAATCAGCTGTAATTGGGTAGGTTGTCAGGAACCCTCTGCTTTGCTCCGAAGGGGTTTGTGAAGCTGAACTGATGACAACGCACTTTTAAGTGAAGGTGAAACATGTAAAAATGCAGTTTAAATATGTTGCGAGAGATCTGAGCCCTTAACACACGGTGCTTTCTGCACGATGGAAGGATTTCGGTAGAAGTGACAACGGAATGGCACTTGAAGCGAGGCAAAAGCTTATTAAAACACTGCTCCCCGCGACATTGAGGTCCTCCTCCCTCAATCCTCCTCCCAATGCCCTGTGGAGCGAACCCCCCGTGACGCGGCTGCTGGGGTGGGCTCCATCCCTGCGCTAAGCGTGGAAGAGGCTGTCTTGAGCTCTGATGGCTCCGCACTTCCACCCAAAGCCCCCCAGTCCTTCACGAGGTGGCAGGGTCTCACATCCATCCTGACACGGCGGCCAGGGACCAGAAAGCCCAAGCAGAAGTGGCGGAACAGCAAGGCCACCGCGGGGGACGACCTCAGCTCCGTCCATAGCTGTGCCCACTTCCCTAGCCCTGGCCGAGGAATCGAGGGCAAAGCCTTTAGCCTTCCCTCTGGTCGGTGAAAACGTGCCCCCCCCAGCAGCAGGACGGCCCGAAGGTGACGCTGTGAGCCAAGCACCAAGCCTCGACCCGAGGGGTGCCCGGGGGTGGCCCACCCCCCCACCCCCCCCGCCCCTGCCACGCTTGCGACTCCGAGGTCTTTCTTGTCTCGCCCTCATTTCTTCTGCTTTTTCTCTACGTTTTGTACTTACTCGGATGATAAAGCCAGGTTATTCTCTTTTCTTTTAATTTTATTTAACTAGTTTCCCTGTCACACACGGCTGCAACATCTGAGCTGCCACCTCATTAGAAAATGTTTCTTTTTAAAATAAGCATTTCCACAAGAATTTTAAGAGATCCAGTAGCTCAGATGATCACTTCCGAGGGCTTTGCACCGGGGCGGTGGCTGGGCTTCTGCTCAAACCAAAGCCAAACGTTCCCTATCAGCATTTTAGCTCAATAGCCGCCCATCTGGGCCGTCTGTAGGAAAGCGTTTTCTTAGAAGAGCCCCTTCTCAAACTAAATAAGTTTGCATTCACGGAATATTTTGGAAGATGTTTCTTCATCCCCGGTGGCAGAGCATCAACTTCTGCTGTCTGTTGATTCAAAAATTGGAGGTGTGCGGTGGTTGCTCGGGCAACGGGGTCTCGTTTTACCCCTTTGCTCATCTCCAACCTGTTACTCAATTACTAAGCCCCGGAGCGATGCATCGCAGAGCACCCAGAGATGCTGTTACTGTAATGACACCGAGCCTTCATCTACTTAAAACATGTTGTGTCAGCTTGGAGATAAGACAGGTGATTTTTTTACCCCCAGAAGTTGGCATCTTGTCAACCACTTAACGTTTTGAAGTTGCGAAAACAAGGGACACACACACAAAAAATTCCTCCTGTGGGGTTTACTGATGAGTTGTACCTGGCAACACTGAATTTTTTTGTTAGAAAATTATAAAATATCCGTTTCACTTTAGTGCTCACAACATCTGCCCAGTGACTGTGGTATTGTAAGTACTTCAGCCAGTATTTCCTGAGTATGTGGCATAGAATAAACGTGCAGATTTATAGCTATCGCTGCAAACCTTTGCCAAGAGATCAGTGCTCCAGGTGGAGAGAAGCCGAGGACACGGTCTGCGTGGCTGAGGGCTGTGCTGTGCACCTGCACAATTTCCTCACCTGGGGTTGCTGGGGCGCTTTCTCAAATGAACAAAGACGAGGATTTTATTGGTCAAATAGCGCATTCACCTCTGAGTTGCTCAGCAAAATTTGTCTGTGTATTTTTAAACATAGCAACAGTCACGGCCCTGCAGTAAACACCTGAGAGGAGGCGTCGGGGGGCTCGCTGTCGGGGGGCTCGGGGGCTGGTTTGGCCGTCGCCGTGCGCGGGGCAGACCAGCTCTGGCAAGCCCCGGTGCCCAGGGCCTCCCGGGAGCGCTGCCGGCTCCAGGGGTGACAGAAAGTGCCAGTGCTCATGACACAGTTCCAGCGGGTACTTCAGTGTCGGGAACTCTCACTCTGCTTTGGAAGAGGGGGCAAAGCGAAGGAAGAAACGCATCCTTCCGGAAGAAGGTGCCCTTTCCAGCACGGGTGGGCTCCCTGTGTCACAGGCGTGAGAGCGTGGGCTGGACCCTCGTGTCCTCCTCTCCCGGGGGCCGGGGGGGCCGGGCAGGACTGGCGCAGCTCAGCGCTGTGGTTGCCCTGCCCCGGCACAGCCCCCCCGGGTGACGCTGTGCCCGTAGCCCCCCCCCGGCGCACCCCCCGTGCCCCCACCGTGCCTCCTTTTGCTCCTTCTGCTGGGCGCAAAGGGGCCGAGTGGGGGGGGTCTCCCGTGGGCACCTCTCCGCGCTGCACCCCGGGTTTGCAAGGACATATGGAGCAGGAGTCCCTGAATTTATTACCTGCATGATGTCAGGTTTGGCTGCGAGTTGAGAGCAGGTTTATATATGTGTATAGGAATTGCCTTTCGATAATGTCTTTCCGCAGCATCTGTAGAATATTATCAGGGGGTAGGAGACCAACGCCTAAGACCTTCCATAATGTCAGCAGAATTTCACCTCCTTAATACACTGGTTTTATACCATTTCCCAGCTTGAAAGCCCAGTACTAAGCCCTTAAAATGACACTATAAGCTACAGACCTTTGTTTAAAGGTAAGGTGCCAGATCACGCCGATAAATGTGTTTGGGTTTAGCTTCACATTGCGACCTTTGTGTGTGTCATTCTGGTACGTTTGCGCCAGCGTCTTTTGACCATCATTTTTAATGCATAATGGCTTTCCCAGGCGGGCTGCGGCGCGCTGCTATCGCTGCGGCGAGGAGCCCGCACCTACCCTGCTACAAAGCGCAGAACACGCCGGGGCGCGTTTCCGTGCGGGGCTTAGAGATCAGGCTTTAGCGTAACCTTGCTCCAGATGCGAGGCGTGGGCCACAGAGACAGGTTTTGTTACAGGTTTTACGAAGGCAGGTTTAAAATAGCATGGCAGAACTTCTAAACTGATGTGACAGTTGCACCTTTGCGGGATAAAAGGGCCGGCTGCGATGGTGTGCATGGCTTTAAAGCCGGTACACGTGGTCTGAGCCAGATTTTTTTCATCATGGGTTTGGAAATTTCCCTTCAGCCAGAGGTAGTGCTTAGGAACGTTTCAAAGAAACGCAAACATGCGCTCAGACCCCGTAACTTGTGTCCAGGCCAGATTTCAGCTGGAGTATTTATTATTTTATACCTCCTTTCAAGATTTCAGCGGCACTTTCCTTCACCGGCGTTCTCCTCAGGTTCCCAGCCCGGTGCGGTGTAGCTGCGGGCAGCTGGGGCTGGGGGCCGCTGGGGCTGGGCAGGGGCTGTCCCACAGGGGCAGCTCTGCTCTCCTGCCTGCCAGCAAGGGGCCGGTGCCGCGGGAGCCAGCCTTTTGGCAACGTGACATTGGGCAAAAAGCCAACCTGATGTGTGGCTGCGTGAAAAATGGCAGAAAGGAACCGGGCAGGAGGAATACGTGGGTTTGCTGGAGAGCCCAATTTATTCCTTCTGATACCTGAGGATGTGCTGAGCTTCGCTCTCAAAGAGGAGCAGGAGCTGCGGCTGTCCTTGGCAATACATTGCAGTCAACGTGTTAGAAAAGAATCCAAGGAAGATCAAAATCTAACAGGGAGGTACAGAAATCCTTGCTGATGAATGAAAGCTCGTGGCTGCTGCACGTCCATAGCTATCAGACCCCACAGGTGCTCTTTAGCCTGGGTGTTGCGCTACATAAACCTCCCTGCGTGCTTTTGGGCAGAGCCTTGCTCCGGTGCGAGCACCGGGCCGACCGTGGCACGCAGGAGCCTGCTTTGCCTGCAGCACCAGGGCCTTGGTCCCCCCCGCTCACCGGGACGCCTGCGTCCCCCCGCGCCGGGGGGCAGCAGAGCGTGGCCCGCAGCGGGTTAATAAGTCTTGCTGGGTGCATTGGTGTCCTTTTGGCTGGAAGGATCATATGAACCACCAGTGAGATGAGCAGCCCTGGATAAAGAGGTGATGGGGATGATGCTGATGGCACTGAAGTGCAGGAGATAGGCAGAGTCAAGAAAAAAGGGGAAAAAAACCCCAAAAAACACAGTGACAAATTTTGTTGTCTTGGCCTTATTCTAACTCCTCCTGTACAAACAAGCTCGGCGAAAGAAGTGAGAACAAATGAAGGCAGCACCGCTTTGATTATTTTTCGATTGGCATTGATATGACGTGACTCTCTCCTTCCCACACAACGTTAGAGGCAGAGGTCAGTGCCCTGCCATGTTTTCGATTGAAAGACCATCAGCTTAATTTGGAAACAGAACTTTCCAACGAACAACATGCCTTGGAGAGCATAAAAGCAAACAATAACGCTACGGCTGACCTCAGCAGTTCCTGAACGTTTCATCAAAACCTCTCTGTTTGTAGGACTGGTGTCACCCAGAGCCTGTAAAAGCGCTGGGAGCGGGGGGCGCCCGGCCCGGCTCTGCCTGGAGGCTCCCAGCCAGGGCAATAAGGCAGCTGCTCCGAAACGGGCACGCGCACCCTTCTGGCCAGCAAAAAGCGCCTTGCAGGGAACGTGAAATATTTACACGTTCTCAAACCACTTGTGACCCTCAGAAAGTGCTCTGGCGTGGGCCGGCGCTGCTGCCCGCTGGCGTTGCGAAGGAGGCACAGAGGCGGCACGGCCAAAATTTCCCGAAGCGGCTCCTGGCTGGGGCGGAGGAAGGGCGTCTCGGTTTCTGCGTGTCCAGGGCTTTGTGGCCAGACCTGAGCTCGCGGGCCAGCGAGAGGTAAACTCGTTCTGCATCTCTGAAAAATAAAGACGCCGTTCGGGTGGCTCGGGGTTTGTGCAGCTGGTAAGGAAAAGCTCCAGAGGGGAGAGGTTCTGACCGCTCCGAAGGGCAGCTGAGGCGATAGAACCAGGGGTAGCTTTAATTTTCACTCGCAGGCTGTCGCTGACAGCCGAGCGTCCGGTTAAGCAGGCTGCCGGGGCGATGGGGTGCGACTTCTCCCCTGTAAATAACTTTGGCCGAGTCAGCCTCATGCATACGCTGTGCTCTGCCGGGGAGTCACTCAGGAACGCTCTTCAAAAGGCATTTTTCTGTCTTTATAATTGAATTGATTCTTAAGTTGTGCCACGGGTGCACACCTTATCAAGAAGAGCCAGCGCTCCATTTGTTGGCGCTGCCCTCCGGGAGGAGGTTTAGCGGGCGATGTTTGCCGTTCCTGGCAGGGCTCTCTGCAGAAGAGAGGTCGCTACTCAGGGAGGCACTTTCCTCCTTGGAAACAAGAAAAGAAATCACCGGGAAGGAGGGGAAAATGCATCTGGGTAACAGCAGGGGATCTTGTCAATCTTCAAGCCGCTAGCAAATGATCGTGGAAGCCTTTTGTCAGAGGAGCCTGTAATGGTACTATTGCTTGTCTGTTGTGGCCACTAACAGCAAAGAGCCTGCCGGGGCAGGGGAGAGGTAGGATTAGACAAATTGTGAAGAGGGGCTCTGGATGCTTGAAAAGTGCATTCCTGCTCCTCGGGGTCAGAGGGGTCAAAGTAGTGTCGTCCCCCTCCTCAGTGGAAGTATGCCTATAAACAAATTGG
The DNA here is from genome assembly GCA_017310255.1 of Butorides virescens. Taxonomy (NCBI): domain Eukaryota; kingdom Metazoa; phylum Chordata; class Aves; order Pelecaniformes; family Ardeidae; genus Butorides; species Butorides virescens. The sequence goes on along the minus strand of JADKXX010008077.1, from coordinate 44,672 downwards.
CCTTTCAAAGCAGCCTCGGCACACAGGGAATAACGCTAATGATGTGCCCTTGGGTTCTGCCCCAAGTGGAGGCAGAAGAGCAATGGCCATTCCCTGACGCTGAGCCGGCCACCGCTCTGCAGGGCGCTCGCTGCTGCTGGAAGCTGCAGCCAGCCGGAAAAGAAAATTCCGTTAGGAAGCTTAATTACCGCCACAATTCTTGGTGCCGTTAGCAAATGTTTTTCAGAGGGCTTGTCCTTACCCACACGTAGAGTTCTGGGGACAGCACGGGGTTGAAGCCGGGGGCATCCATCGCAGGTAGGCAGGCGGGGTCTTCCCTACCGCAGGGGCGCTGCGTGTCGCTCGCCGAGCAGCTTCGCTTGTCTTCTCCTTCGTGCTTTGGAGCAGGGGCCCTTGCCCAGCCCATCCTCCCACTTCCATACTTTGTGGGCCTATTGCTTAAGTAACTTAATCAGAGTTTGCTCGTTAATAAGGAAATTGCTCTTCCATAATGCACTTGAAGTGTGTGAAAAGAGCTTTGAGCAGACAATGACAGACGTGGATGTTAGGCTGAATGGCAGCTGCTAAATATACGAGCTCTGATAAATGTCTGCGAAGTAACTTCATACGGTGAGACAAGTTAAACATTTATTTCAGGCTTTAATTAAAAGTTGCCTCACTAAAATTCTCAGAAGCGTCAAAGTTCCCAACTATTTTGAGTTACCCTCCCTCAGCGTGCAGGCAGGGGCGTGGTGCCTCTGCCACCCCTCGCACGCCAACGCGACGCAAGCTCGCAGCCCGTGACGAGCGCCCGCCGAGGAGGAACCTGCCCCCGGCAGTGGCTCTCGGCTCTGCCAAGCGCTATTGTTTCCGAATGCCTGAATAAAAGCACATGGACAGCAGGAGTCAACAAAGGTGGTTTTGTGATTTTTATTTTTAAAGAAAGACTTTAAAAGTGCCCCTGATACTTTTTTAGGATCTTTTTCAACCGGATTTTTCTTGAACAATACTTACAACATCCTGGTCTTTGGGGTCAAATCATCCTCTCAGTTGCATGCTGTGCAGTTCTGAAAATTTGGAACGAGTTTAGAAGTTTGAAGGACTGACTTTAACCACCAAGCTTAAACACAGAGAGATCCAGGCATTCCCTGGGTCCTCCAAAGCAGAGCGCTTTTTGCAGGTTTCCGTCATTTTTTGGAGATATATTATGGTCCCTACAAAATGGGGGAAAAAAACCCGATGAAAAACAGTTTAATAGCTGGCAAAATAATCTACTGAGCACGCTTGACACCTAGGACTAGAAGAAAGGCCTTATCATTTCGAGCCTCTGAAGATCTTCATGCAATTAAGGCACTGGGCTGCCTCTTGGGAGCGCTGGCGTTAGTTTTCGGGTCTTACACGTGGCACGTGTGAGCTTGGGAAGGTCGCTCAAACGTTCTGTGACCCTGCTGTCAGATGGAGACACCACCACCTCCCCTTTCTCGCTCCTTCTCCCGTACGCTGGCCCTGCCGTGGGAACGGACAGGAGGGCCCCAATACAGTCCGGCACTTTGGAACAAAACGGGGGTGATCCCCATCTCTCCGTTCTTAACCCATCCACAGACACTTAAGCAACCAGAATGCAGAATACAGCCCAAAGGCAGTGTTACATGAACTTGGGCACTTGCAGAAAGAGTTCTAGATGAGAAATCAACGAGTTAGTTGCCAGTTGCTTTTCCTGGGGTGCCTAAAATAATCAGAAAGCTTTATTTTACTGTTTTAGGGTAGAATCTGAGTGTTCTGAAAAACACTTTGGACTTGATTTTAATTTGCTTTTTTTTTTTACAGCAGAATATCTTATGTCGATGTCAACAAATCCTTCTCCTAAAAAAATAGCATAATATATATTGGTCACAAAGTTTATGTTATGGTTGATCTGTAGGCACTCTAATGGCTGTGGTGGGGATGAGAGGCATGAGAAATTCATGGAAAAGTCAGAATCACAGAATCATAGAATGTTTTGGGTTGGAAGGGACCCCTAGAGGTCATCTAGTCCAACCCCCCTGCAGGGAGCAGGGACAACACTAACTAGGTAGGATTGCTCAGAGCCCCATCCAACCTGATCTTGCTGATATTCAGTGTGCCTCAAGTTCAGATTTAGCTTTGGGGTTGAAACTAAAGGTACCAAGATATGTCTCCTGGAATTAGCAAAGCAATTTGAGGTGCCTTTGTAGCAGAAAGTGGAGCAGGGCAAGGAGGAGATGCAGTGCTGGGCCTGATGCCCTTTAGCACTGGTTAGCAGCTGCTGAGAAAGGAGTTTCTTCAGGGTAGAGCGTCCTCCAGGTCTCCTCCCACAAGGTTCATATACCTCCCACTGTGCCAATGATTTAAAGAGAGAAACTCCTGAAAGAGGGTATGCTTTTTAAAAGTCATTTAAAAATAAAGCTAACATTGATGGATAGCAATTCAGAAAGCACGAATGCAGAGCACCTGAAAGTTAAGTCTTTCCATTGACTTTTGTAAGTTTTTGAGAGTTCAAAGCTGCGTTCAGCTGGCAGGGGAGCACCTTTGACGGTGCCGGGGAGGAGAGAGTGAAGAGAGGTTTGAAGAAGAGAGGGAACATTAAACTGCAGAGGTGATTTCAGGAGCTTCATCTCAGGAAATGAAGCGTACGCTGGTGTCACTTCTAGTCAAAAGCTACCAGCAAAATAGGAAATTTTTAAACAACTGGGCCACTCTTTTCAACTGGGCCTTATGCATGTAAGCGGTTGGCGCCTCAGTACAGGTACATCCATTTAGATGTAAACTGCTGCAATTTCTCATCTCTGCATGTGGGCCTCCTCTTAAAGGAGTCTAAATTTAATTGATGAAACAGGGCATCCAGGATTAAAAATCCCAACATTAAGCCCTCCCTTGGAAGCAGGTATCCCAATTCCAATTCACCACCTGTTTAGAGAAATTAGGAGCAAGGCTTTCATTCTTCATTTGTAGCACGCCAGGCACATGGGAGAACTTGCTCACCCAAGCCTACCCAGTCTACAGCTCCTCTTGCAAGGCCTTGGGAGACGCAGCGGGGTGGGGGGCTGCGGGGTGGAAGCAGAGCACCGGGGCCCCAAGCCCAGCTCTGCCTCTAACCCGCTTTGTGATGCTGGTCGCAAGGGCTGAAGGAGACAAAACAAGAGCGGCAGTGGAGGTGCTGGCCGGAGGAGATGGCCTGCAGCGAGGTGCTGCCCGGGCACAAGCCAAGAGCTCCGCTGGCTGCCCGCCCCCCCCCACCGAAGCCTGCGGACCCCCCGGTGCCAGCTCCAAAGGTGACCTGAACGTGACCCTGCAGCTCAAGAGGCTCACCCCCCCGACCTCACCTAGGGCTTCAGAGGAAACAGTTCCCTTTCAGTCCTTTAGCCTTATTAATTGTTATTATTTCTTTAGATTATATGCAACAATAAAAGGGAGGCTTCCGTGCCTGGCTGCAGCGAGCCCTCCCACGAATCAAAGGAGCACGGCTTGCAGCTTGAAAAGACTGAGTAAATACGCCCTGACTACAGAGGGGCACGGGTTCCAAACACCCCGAAGTCCTGGAAGAACCGATTGTTCTTGCTCTCGTTTGATCATCCCCACAGGTTCAACATCTCACGGAGTCTGGGTGGTGCTCGGAGCCAGGGCTTTGTTTCAGGGGAGGGTGTTGAAAGGCGCCGCGGGAACAACGAGGCACAAGGTGTAGCCAAGGGACTGGGGTTTGGGCTTTGAGGAAGAGCCAGTGATTTGGGAGATCTAATCCTGGGTTATCTTTGAATGACCTGATTTCCAGTGCCTTGGATCCTCTGCACTTGCCAAAAGTCAGATCCCGTGAAGCCGCCTTGAGCTGGTTACCAGAGATCACTAACCCGACGCCTGTCGTGCCGGTGCGAGGGGACCCCCCCGGCAGGGAGCCCCGCGGGCTGAGCACTGCAGCCAGACCCTGGTCCGGCGGGCTGGCACACGGGCTGCCTTAACCTCCCTCAGGAAAAAGGGAGAACAACCCTTCTTGTTCTCCTAAGCCCCTTCAGCCACCGAGGGAGCCCTAAGCCCAAGGCCAGGTTGGATGGGGCTCTGAGCAGCCTGATCTGGTTAGAGGTGTCCCTGCTGACTGCAGGGGGGTTGGACTCGATGACCTCTAGTGGTCCCTTCCAACCCAAAACATTCTATGATTCTATGATTCTATGGGTGCCTGCACCTTCCAGCGCTCCCCGAAAGCACCAGGGCCCCAGCCGAGCTTCATCCCCCAGCTGGGGCAGGGCAGGAGGGGACAGGGCAGTGCGTTTGCTCTCGCTGGGGACAGCTGATTTGGGAAGCCCGGCCTTGGCTGCGGCCAGGCTTGAGTTCCCACAGCGTCGTGTTTAGGGGGCAGGCAGGGACCCCCCGCAGAGCTGTGCCGCCTGCGCCCCCCAGGTACCCTGCAGGGCTTCGGACCCGCAGAAGCCCAGCTTGGCTCATCGCTGTCAGCTTGCCAACGCAGCGCGTCCCCTCGGGCAGACAGCAGCTCCTGACGATCGTTTTGCCTTGCATTTTAATTTGGTTAGATTAAATAGGTGTAAGATGAGCAACCTGGGGACGAGGGTTGTGTGCCTGCATGGGGTGGAGGGATTTGGACCACCTAGAAAGAATTAATGGCCAGGTCTGTACCATACTTGGTCAATGTTGGGAATCTGCAACAAAAGAAATGTTCCTTTCCTTGCTACAGTGCTGGCAATGAGAGGATTTTATTAACCTCTGTGGTGTCTCTAATTGCCTTTGGACTCTGTTGCAATTGGGTCGAGAATTCCCCAAAAAACTTCTTTGAATAATTAAGTTTGTTCATTTGGTGGAATCTTGCTTTCGCTTTGCACTGCAGGTTTCTCAGTCCTGGTAGGTAACTTAGAGCTCATAAGGAGAATTCTTTGGTAGCCAAAATCCTGAGGATGCAGTTATACCTGTGGTGGGGTGTTTTCCCAGGGGCCAGCCGCAGAGCCGTGGGCCAGGAGCCCGGTGCTCCTCCCCAGCTTTAGCACTTCTGTTACCAACGAGAACGTGGCCAAGCCTTCGTGGCCCTTTTCCCGTATAAATCCCGGGAGCCTGGGAAGGAACGGGTTAATGCTTTGTCCCGGAGCTGCCACGGGTGTTTGCCCGGTGGGGGATTACAAGGGAGCCCCACTCCCCCGGGGGCTCAGCTGGAGGGCATTACCCCACCAGGAGGGCCTGCAAAGGAAGGAGCGAGGAGGAGGTGGGTCAGGCACCCGGGGTGAAGGGGGCTGCTTGCTGCAGGGACCTCATTTATTTATGTAATTCCCTTTTTAGCCCGGTTATGTGAAATCTTTTTAATTTTCCAGAGAACCCTCTTCCCCCGCCTGACCAGAAAGGGCTTTTTTCCACACCCTTCGGTGGCTGCCCTGCCCTGTCCCGCTCCTCAGGCTCGTTGGAGCTCACCATTTCTCTTCTGGTTTACGTGCTTTAGTGGGTCCCATTATTTCCACATTGGAAGCGTTTTGAGCTAACGGCCCTAGCAGACTTGCAAAGACTACTAGGCGCAAATTTTTTTTTTTTTCTGTGGCCCTTCGCATGTAAAATGTGAGTCCATTCCATTTCAAGGAAAGACAGTTAAAAATTGACCCATATCTTTGTTGGGCTGCATCTCCTGTTACACAGCGCTCAGCTTTACGGAAAGACGGGGCTTTGCAGGATGTCACAAATGAGTTTGGGAAGGAAAAGGGTAAAGAATATGCAGTCGAAAATATAACAGGCACTCGCTCACCGCTGAATGTAGAACATCTTCCTTAGCTTAGGTGGGATTACAATTCGGGGTCGGTAACACTTCAAGAGATCTATTGTTCTTTTAGGGTTTTTTCTTTCTAACGAGATAATTACCACTATTATACACTGTTACATTTTGATTCATAGAAAAGACAAAGAAATTACATCAGTGAGAACCTTATGTTCATAATATTAAGATATGTTTCTGCTTAATAAATTAACTGACTATTTTACAGTAATATCATAAATTATAAGATTTGATGCTTTAAAGAGTGGGTCTAACCACCGGCAATCTCAGTGAAGATAATGACTCTGGGTATTTCTAGGTCTGCAGTCACCGTCGTGTCTTGGCAATATATTCTCGGCGTGCTCATTTATTTTTCCCAGTAACAGGCAGGAATTCAGGCACATATCTTCAAATTTATCCAGTTTCCTCCCAGTGTAATTACTGAAGCAACCACTCTGACTTTTGGGGCCAAAGAGGTTCACTGATCTGCTCAGGGTGGCAGTGGAGATGTGTAGCAGAGCTCCTGGGTCCTGCTTTCCTTGCTCGCCTGCTCGGGGCGTGCGCTACCTGCCCAGCCCAGCCCAGCCCAGCCTAGCCTAGCAATGCTCTTCCTATAGGGGCTGCAAGGCTGAGCCAGCGTTTGCAAAGTACTTAGAAGTCTCAGGTGGAAAGAAAATGCCGTTTCTAAACGCCGAGCCACATTGCTGCTGCCAACCACCGAGGCGTTGTAGTGTCCTTGTGCCTGTGGCATAACGAATGGAAGGTGCAGAAGCCGAAGGGTGCGGACGGGTGTCTTTGGCTGGCGAGGGGCGGGGGCACCCCCAGCCAGCGGCGTCCATGCACACTTACTCATTTCCTTTGTGCCTGGCTTAGGGATGTGTACAAGATACAACCCTGAGCAAATTTCATAGGCATTCATGTGGTTTAAGGACTTCGGTTCATTGTCGTCCGGGTTATTTTTTCTTCAGGTTTCTTTATTCTGTTTCCTTTAACAACCCCTCCATAAAAGAAGGAGATGTGGCATTTTGTTCTGGCTCTGATTTGATTACAAAACCCACTGCTAACAGAATGGCAGCCAGTGTGTGCTAAATCCCTTTTTAAGTGCTGTATTAAAGCTTTCTCTCCTTTCTGGGAACCTTTACACTCACTGTTCCAGCAAGATTTCGTTTTGCATACAGTTACATTTAAATAGCAACAAAGCCCTGACCTCCTTGATGTTCAAGTTCAAAATTTGCCATGAAACTAATAGGACTAGAGCTACCTCTTTCATCCTTGGGACTTTCCAGGTAGTTTAATCAGCCCAAGGAGCCTTCATTCCTTGCCGGAACCTCTTGAGGCATTTTGTAATGGAAATAACTCGTACGCAGCACAGCGGTGGATTCCCATGAACTCCTGTGCCCAGGCTCGCAAAGCTTAAGCTAGTGATACTGGGGGATGGAGGAGCTTAAGGGAAGGGATTTATTGCTGGGTATCACGAGGTAATACCTGCAGAATATCCAGCTCAGCAGTTCAGCGTCCCCCGCGGCAGGCGAGGCCGGGGCTCAGCACCCCTGTGCCGGCTGTGGCTCCTGCACGCCGTCGGTCGGCCCCCTGGGCTCCGCTGGCACCCAGGGCTGTGGTTCGACCCCTGGGTCTGTCTTGGGCAGCGGCCGCCCCCCAGGGCCCTTTGGTCTCACCTCCTGCCTCGGGGCGCTGCTTGTAGAGCAAGGCAAGGGCTGCTTCCAGAGGGAGAAGCGTGGTCAGGCGAGTCACGAGGAGCTCTGCTGGGCCGGTCCGTGCTTCTTAACGTGAAAATAATGGGTAAAAGGAAAAAGGCAGGAAACAGAGGATGTTAAGGTGTGGGATGGATATATAAGCGTGGGGGAGGAGACTGTAGAAGATGGAAATTCTAACTAGGTTTATAGAAATATAGGTCAGCACTCATTCGGATTTTTGAAATGTTTGATAAAACAGGAAAATACATCTAGCAGAGTTCAATACCAAAATCCATCTTCTCATAGGTGATGAAAAGCTCTAATGTTCCGGTCCAGCTACTGAAGTCCTGCTCCCCCGCGTGCGCTGGCAGCTACGAGCTCCTCCTCCGGCTCGCTGCGCCTGCTCTACGTCCCCCTCTGACCTAGGCGGTGGCTGTAGGCATCTACCCAGTGAAGAGATTTTTTTGCATTGGTTAACTTTTTAATCTTACAGAAAAAGATATAAGGATCCGTGGCGTGAAAATGGAAGCCAAAGAAATTCAGAACAGAAACCAGCTGTGTATTTTCAGGAGGATAACTAGCCTGCGATACCTGGAGTGGGGTCTGCCAGGGCAACTTCTCAAATCGAGTCCTGGTCTCTTTTCAGATGTTAGGGCACACAGGGTGGTAGTTACAATCAGAGATTGTTGGCTGCTTAGATAAAGGCGGTCAGGCCGGCAGGGACAGTACTCTGCCCACGTCTAGGGTTCACTGTCTTGGTTCTGGTTATAAAGTTATATGGTTTACCTCCACCAGTCCCAGGGCTCAGTTCTCTACGGAAACCTCCGACTCCGTGTGCTCTGATCCGTATCTAGAACAAACAGGTGACAGAACAGCGTGCAGAGGGGCTGTAAGATATTTAATCAGAAGGAAGGAGGTGAGTGTTGCTCCTTGATGACTTTCAAGCAGTACGGCCAGGGAGAGGAGTCGGGTCCTGACGACAAGACGGGGGATCTAGCTGCACAGGGAGCACGTCGGCTGCGCAGAAACACCGGCTGCACGGCGCGTACGGCTCAGGCCCAAGCGGAGCTGCCGGCCACGTTCTAACGAGCAGCCCCTTTGCAAAAGATCTGCTGCTGCGATGCCTTCGCTTTGTGTGGCGGGCTGGCCTTGCCTCACCGCATGCTCCATAAAACGAGTTGGGGGGGGGGTCAGGCCACACCAATGGGGAGCAGTGATTTACGGATAAACACTTGGGTTTAGGGCTGCATTTGCCTAGTCTTGGTTTGTGTCAGGTCTTGACCGTGGTTGTCCGTCTCCCCACCCCAGCACTGTTCTGGGGAGGCAGATCCTGCCCGAAGGCCGGCAGCTGAGAGCTCGTGAATTTGACGCCCAGGGAAACTTCCCAGTGGGAAGGGTCCCCAGCACTGAGGCCGTTCATCCTCGGGACGTCAATCGTCACCAAACCTGACAGCATGCCTGGAAACCCTTTAGCTCGTTCTGTTCTTCTTTGTCCTTATCCCCAGTCCTTTCCATCACTCTTCTTACATCCTGAAAAAGAAATCAATCAAAATGCAGATTCCAATTCCAAGTCAAAGTCGGTATTTCTTAGGGGGAGACGCTAGCTGCTAGAGGAGAGTGCGCCGCGCGCCCTGCGGAGCAGCACGCTGTACCCTGCCTGTTCACTTGCTTCCCCTCGCTGCTCTTTATGGGGGTTATTTCCTTTGTATTTTCGATGCGTTCCAGTTGGAAATTCCTCACTCTGAGCGCTTGCTATGATGGGAGTCATATAAATCTGGAAAAAGAAAAACTAAAAAAAGATGATGTGCCAGAACGGGTGACTTAATCCCAGCCGATGACGCAGTGCGGTGCTTGTCTCTGTACCTGCGAGTTTTATGAACGCGTAGATCATCTGCCAGGGCTGACATAATCCTTTTTTTTTTTTTTGTTAAAGTTGGGATTCGGGGAGTGGGGAGATCTGAGGCCAGTGCAACCCTGGCTTTCCTAAAAACCAGTGATTCCATGAAGTACAAGTGTGTTTGAATGTGTTTGCTTGCTCACGGGATTTGAGAACGTTGCTCCATTGGAAGGGCAGCGCCCTAACGCAGTGCTGGTCGAAGGACGGCCCGTGGTCTCTGGCTGGCTGAACGCCCTTCAGAGCTGGCTGGGGCGATGCTTTCTGGGGAAGGGAGAAGGTGCCCCTTCTCTTTCGAGGCTGTCACGAAGAATTCTGGGTTTGAGGATCGCTTTTGGGCAACCGTCCGTCAGGGCCTGGAGCAGGACGGCTCAGCGCCCCTTCCCGTGCTTGTCACAAAGTCACACAGGCTGGGTTGAAACCAACGGCCGAGGGGCGAGGGGTTGTGTCCCGTTAGCAATCTTCCTCCGTGCATCTCTTCTGGCGTAGATTTTTAGCACCCTTGAAAGGTCACGCCGCAGAGCTCGCCGGCACCAGCCGCTCATAAAGCGAGGCAGAAGAAGTTTCAGTGCATCTGCCCTGGGGCGAGGCAGACTCCTGCAGTCTGATATTTCGCCTCCATTCTCAGATTTGCTGCACATTTTTTTTTGCCTGTTTATGGAACTGAATGCTATATCATAGCCTTCAAGCTTTATTTGCTTCTCAAAGTTTGTTAGACACACTTGGGGACAGAACCCAAGAAGCCAGAAGGTAATTACAGATTTTGCATCTCCTGTATGACCCGTCAGGAGTCTGCGCTCGCTTACGAAGCCGTTCCAGCATGTACTTAATGTCACTTTGATAGAAGGAACACTTTCATAGGCTCTCTCTGATTGACACATTTAAAATGACATCAGTTCCTAGTTTTAAAACCTATTGTTATTAAGTCTCTGTTGCTATTTATGTTGGAAATATGTGCGTGTCTGTCAAAACAATACATCAGCCTCGCTGATTGGCTGCACCCAGGTTGTGTTGCCAAGGTAACAGAACAATTGCTTTTAATCTTCTCTAAATTGTCTTATTTGTTTGTTTCACATCCCAAGTTTCAGATTTAATTTTCCAAAAGCAGAAGTGGGTGATTACTTTACAAATAATTGTTAGGCCATCGGTGCATTCTGCATGTTCCATGAAATGTGCGTGGACATCCACCTTGTGTCAGGATGGAAGGGAGCAGATAATGAAATGGATTATTTGAGATAAATAGCCGTTACCGGGTACGCAAGCAGCTTTGCAGCGTGGTGTGTTTGGTATTTATTGGTTGCTTCTGAAGCAGTATGTAGCGGAGAGATGTCCTTCATAACTTGGTCATCTTAGGTGGTAAGGCCCTCAGGTAGGCCCCGTGTCCTTTTTTTGTAATGCCAGCTGCGTTGCTGGCACTGCCAAACTACGAGCAATGACCTTGCTGTGGTGCGTTCCTAGTCTGACTTGGGAAGGCACCTCTCCACCTAAGTGGAAGAATTTTCTTTATCTGTGTGAGAGATTGTAAGTCCCTGGTATAGCCTGGCCAATGTTTTTACCAGAAGCGCTCCCTGCTCACGTCTGGAGGTGAACTGTGGTTCTTCAGCGTGCAACTCAAACAGGAATTACCGAAGCCGGGATTTCCTCTCCTGTTTGGTTATAAAGCAAACCCCAGTCAACCGCTCATACCTAGTGGGGTCAGGCGAAACCCGCTTCGTCTGTTCGGCTGCATCCCAGCTGATGCCACCCCAAATAGGGCAAACGCCTGAGCTCCAGCTGGGGTTACGTGGGTTAGACGCGGTCGGGGTCTGTTGCGCGGCAGCGAGGATCACCTCGGTGTTCCTCGGTCAGCGTGTTTCAGTTGCACACAGGTAGGCTCTCACCTTTGGGGTAAGATCACGTCCTTACTTAAACGCATTTACAATGGAATTTAGGAGCAAAGTGCATCTGAACGATAATGATGGTGTTCCGTCAGCCTCCACAATCACGCCCGGACAGTCAGGTCAGGTGCAGGTGGGCCTGGGCAAGACCTGATTTCCACACACGCTTTTCCAAAGGAATCACCATGAGATTAAAGTGTTAAGTGAAACACAGGCCAATGCATAACTTCGGAGCAAGCTTTCCAGATAAATTTTTTTTCCCCTTAAAAAATGGGGAACTGGCACTGAATCCTTCCCTCAGAAACTCACCTAACGTGCTATTAAATGAAAAGTCACAAGTGTGAAGATCGGGGTCCCCAGCTTTGCTGATGGTTTGCCAAAGGAATTGCAGTGTCCGTCACGGGATAGGAGTGGCTCTGTGTCCAGGCATAACTCCAGCAACGTGCTGGGTGAGGTCTGTTGGCCGATCGCATCAAAGAGGCTGTAAGAGCAGAGCATGTCTTCTGGTTCAGGACGTGCCCCCGTGCCTATTAGGACATATTCCAGTAACCTCCAGGTTCTTTTTAGTTGATGGCAAAGGAAGATCAGAGCGATCTTACACCTGTAGGCTATTTTTAATTGATAGCAAAAGAAGATCAGAGCGATCTTACACCTGCACGGGATTTCATTGTCCTGGGCTACGTTACACCGAAACGCTCTGTAACCGCACGCTGATACCTCGCTGAACGCGGCGAGCGGAGCCTGAAGGAGCGTACGTTACGAGACATTTTATCACTAAAGCAAAGAAAACATATTGTTGATGTGACTACAATGGAGAGATTTATGTTGGGAAAGATCAACAAGTGCAAATCCAGACTCGCCAGGTTCTACCCGAAGAACGAGAACAAACATTGTGTTTTGGCAAAAAGGAAGAAACGCGCTTAGAACCCTCTTGGCCAGTTCCTCAGGAGTCAGCTTTCACCGGGATCACGGCTGGTGCTCCCACCCCGCTCTTTGATGTTATCTAGCTATTGTATCAGCTGTACTCCTGCTCTGGTGTTCCCAAACGCTTTCCAGGGCCCGTACCAATGTAAATAGCCGGGCGCTCTCCGGGCTCAAGTTACACCTAAAATACATAAACCAAAAGTCTTGATTTTAACGAATAAGCCGCGCTGCATTAGCACCTGCAAAGAGATTGATTTTAGAAGTAGCACGTGAAAATGATGGAATTCCGTAATAACTGGCTTCACAAATAGCATCACCTGCTGAAAACTATGGGAATATCGGGAATTATGGCTGTGGGATGGAGGTTTATTTCATGTTCATGAAGTGGCATGTTCAACGGGCAGCTGTAGCTAGAAGGGAACACCGTGCAGGTTTATTAAAAGTGTAGTGAAATGCCGCAACAAAACCTCTGTCCAGCGCCGATGACGGCCATGGAACTGGATGGAGGTGAGTTTAGGCTCGAGCGGACGGAGCACAGCATGTTCTCAGGGGAGATTTTGGCAGAGCGGGAGCTCACAGGCCGTGTTGTGTTAAGGAAAGAGCAGAAGAGGTGTCAGTGTAGGGAACGTGCCAAGGCCTAGAGCGCCCCAAAGGTGATTTCACAGCCTGAAAGGAAGTTTTGGATGCTTTGGCACTGATGCTGCCCGATGCCGAGGGGCGGGTGCTGCCTCTGCCTACGACTGCGGGGTATTCGCATGCTGTTAATCCTGTCCATTAAAGAAAAAAAAAAGTGTCTCAGATAAAATGCAACTCTATTCCTACATCAGTGACTGTACCGAGCATGGAAAACGATACAACCCTAGCCCTTTCATGCTATAATATTAATCTGGACTGGCACAACATGAGTCCGCTTTTACAGCAAAGATTGGACGGAGGATGGGAAAGGAGCACATGTCGACTACTCTCACAACAAATCTAAATAATCTAATCTGGAGCGTGGTCCTTCTCAGAAGCGCGTCCAAGTCTGGTACAAAATTACAGTGTTTTCCCTTTATCGTAGCAAGAAGAGAGACGCTGTGCTCTCTATCTGAGGGAAGACTCCAGTTCGCAAGAGTTTCAGTTGCTATTAAGGACTTTAGTCAAAGAGCACTTAACGTTTTTGGATGTCAGAAACTCCTTAATCGGAGAAAAGTCACGGCTCCATTCTGTACTTCAGCGGCGTAACTTTTTTCTCATCCTTTGAGTGCACAAGCACCAATCTTTACCGTACGGTGGCTGGAAGAGCCACCCCCCGGCGCGCTGTCTGAGCGCATTTGGTGCTTCAAAAAGCCTTCCACCCCCGGCTGCCTGGCGTTTCCCCCGGCACTCGGCATCCATGGATCGCTGGGTCGCCCGCCCTCCCCTGCTGCCGGTGGCTGCCGTAAGCCCGCCGCGTCGCCCTCGTGGCTCGCTGGCTTCGCGCCTTGCTGCCGAGGGGCGCTGTGGCTCGGTGGCTCCCCGCGCCCAGACCTGCTGCGCCGCCCCTGCGCGCCGTGCGGGGACGCCAAGGCTCGCCGCGCCCGGGCCTCGTGGCTCGCGAAGCTGCAGCTCGCCTTGCTCGGGTCCCGCTTCATAGAGTGGTTTGGGTTGGAAGGGACCCCTAGGGGTCACCCAGCCCAGCCCCACTTGCGGGGTCACGGCTTCGCGGCTTGCTGGGTTGTGACCGTGCGAGGCGCCGGCCGCCCTGGGCTGCGGGAGAGCACTGCCCCTCCTCGGCGTGGTTTTAAGCCTTTGTCGAGAAGCCCGGGAGGTATTTTCAGGTTGGTGCCAAAGTGCAGAGGGCAGAAAGTACAAAGCCGAGGGCCCGTCTGCTACCAAGTACAATGGCTTTTCTTTTTAACCCGGTATTTTTGGTGTGTCACTTGCCTGCCTCTGGGCTCTTGCCATCTTGCTGGGTTTTGCTTCTACTGGTCCTGGTACAGTTTGTTTCTGAATTTCCTGCCCAGCTGCTAAAATCCAATGTTGCCCTGAAGCCTGACCTTGCAAAGCCTCACGTGCGTGTGGTGCCGCAGCCCCGGTGGGCTGGAGCAGGGCTGGGGCCCATCCTGCTGCCGTGTTTTCCGATGCCGCATGGCAGATCTTCCTCACCTCTCCCACGTTATTGCTGAAGGAATCAGGCTGTTCCCCACCTCGGGAACACACGCTCCGCTTTGGCATGGGGTAGGATGCCCTCAGCAGGCAGCAGAAACCCGTGGGAGCTACTGGAAATCTGGTGCAAAGCTGTGAGCTACTGCAGGACACGTCCTGTGGCTGCTCGCAGAGGGACAGATATCTGCCTTTGGGGTTTTGTACAGGTGAGCCCGGTGGCACGATGGAGCAGCCTCGCCTTCCGTACACCGCAGTCCTCACCCGCTCCCCAAACAGCGACCCGCAGAGGGTTCGCCGCTCTGAGCGGTCCGGCTCGGCCACGCTGAACCAGAATTCACCGTCCCTGTTCTAGCACCAGGATTCCCCAGAGCGAGCATGCTGAAAGGCAAGCGAAGCAGCAAAGCACCAGGATGGCTTTTGTGGTTGATAATATGTCAATTTGTAGAGTAAATAGGGTCTGTGTTTAATGCTCCCCTGCAGCGGCCACTATTAATAATAAAAGGCCTTGAAAGGGACTGAACTTTGGCGATGAAGCGTTCCTGACAGCTACCTCCCCGGCACAGCAACTGTCGTCCCCAGAGACTCATTCAACATTCATCTGAATCATGGAGAAAGAAGCCCAGCTTGGAAGATGTTTTCCTGGAGCGCGGAGGGGCACTTTGATCCCGGCTCAGATAACGGCGGCTCCACCTGAGCGGCTCTCGGCGGAGGTCTCCTCCAGCCCAGGTAAGCCTCGGGGGAGGTGTCTGGTTGACCTCCAAAGCTCAGGCGAGGCACCCGATACCTGAGGGAGGGTCTTTGAATGGCAAGAGGACCTGGCATCGCGTTTTATCATTCTGTCAGTCTCGCGTTTCGGGCGGGAGACAGCGCGCGCAGGAAGGGAACTCCTGGAGGGATTCGAGTCGCACCTCGAGGGGTTTTTTTTTCCCATTGTAAAATAAAAAGGAGGCAGAAAGCCAAAATGCTTTGATTAGATTTTTGTCTGTACTATTGTGTTTTCTTACTGCCCTTGGAGAGTACAAAGCACTTCATTTGAAATCCATGACCCTGATTTCCCAAAGCTGGAGCAAAAAGCAAATACCTGATACTTGATAAACTTCTCGGCGGAAAATGAAACGGTTCATCTAGCGCCCGTAAAAGCTGCGGCGATGGGCATTGCGGGCACCCCGGCAGGAATCAGCGCCAGCTACTGCAAAACCTGCCGAGTCCTTCCGTGCTTACGCAGACCAAAGTCCATCTGAAACTCAGGGCAGCTTTGTCTGGGTATGACCTGATGGAGATCACTGGACTTGCTTCTTATTCCATCAATGGCACCTATGCTCGTTCGTCTAAATGAACGGGCAAAATATTTGGGCTTTCTGGACTGCAGAGGAAGCGACAAGACACTGGCTTTTCAAAACTGCCTTCACGTCAGTAATTGCTTGGGTTTTCCCACGCCTGTCCCTGTGACAGCGAGGGGAATCCAGAGCAGCCAGACAGAGGCTCACGAACCAACTTCTCCATGTTTTACTGCAAGGCCATCTGGAAGCATCCTCCTTAAAAACCACTCCTTCGTTTTAAAAGGTTCTGATCATTCTTCTTCTCACCAAGGACAATTTATCATTCTCACTCAAAGAACCTGAAGTGGCGAAGGCCTCAAGATGTCCCTGGATCTGGAATCTCACGTTATGCCCTTGATACCGTGGCTTTTTTAAGGAACACTTCTTTCGGTGATAAAGACACTTGCTGGAGCCAACATCTCGCAGGACGTGAGATTATCTCCTCATATTGACGGCCGTGTAAACTGCTCCCAAAGATTTTTCGAGGGAAAGGAAAAAACTGCTGATCATAGGCTTTTGGGGCTTAATTAAAAGGGTAAAAACAGTGGTGCCATTGTGGGAAAACAATTGGAACAAGTGCTTAAAAAAGAAGCTGAAACGTTGGCTCAGTCACGGCCGGTACAGACGGGGGGTAGTCAAAGCAGTGCCCAAAATTACCACTGGGGTTTCAGCCTGACAGCAGGCTGCTGGCTTTGTGGCACCCAAAGCAGAGACCCCCCACGGCCCCCTTCTGCTGGGGCGGCAGCTCCACACCCCGCTATGGCAGGGGCTGGGGGGGGATTATTTTAGCTGTTGGGTTCATGAGGGAAAGATAGCGGGGTACGGAGCGCGGCTGGGAGCTCTGACCAGGAGTTGGGGGTCCTGGACAAAACCCCCTTGTGACGAGAACAGACGGGCCCTGCAGCCCGCCCCGGCGGCTCCAGCAGGGGCTTTTCTCCCACGAGGACTTGGGACAAGCCAGCGGCCGCGCGCACGCATGGAGCAGCTTCCCACGGGAGCGCGGTGCGGCGGAGGGGCAGCAAGGCAAAGCAGCCCCGCGCTGGAAGGTTCTGCCTGCTGAGCGAGGGCTGGAGGAGGTGCCTGGGGATGAAGGACTCCGTGGTGCCGTGGTGCACAGTTCACACGTCCGACCTCCCAAACTGCAACGAGCACAGAGCCTAGAAACGTTCACGTTGCTCCAAAGTTAGGGTTCGTCCCAGTGCGTTGTTACATTATCCGCCTATAAACCAAAGAGTTTTCAGCTCTGAATAATTTAGGTGAAAAAGTTAGCCCTAGGCCAGGCGCTCTACTTATGGAGATGGTGAAATAAATTATTCAGAGAGGAGACAGGTAAAACAGATGGGAAAGGCCGCCAAACCAGGAGAGCCAGAGGGCAGCTGCTCGGCAGGCCCCCGCCAAGCACCCCGCCTACCGGGAGGGCAGGGGGGCCGGGCAGGCAGCGGCGTCAAACCCAACTTTGCCTCGTGGCTCCGTGCGGTGGCCACGGGGAGCGCAGGTACGGACGCCCAGAAGCAACCACCGCCGTGGTTGAGTCTGCACAACCCGTGCTTTACGTTAGAGAGGGCGCTGGCGAAGGAGCTGGGACAGAGCTCCCGCAATGATTTGGTTTTGCAAAGGAACCTCGGGGGGAGGGGAGCAAATACAGTTCTGCCAATTATTGACGCCATTAAACAACGACCTTTTCCAAACCACTTATGTTACCACATCACCCAACTGTGTTTTGTCTTTCCACACGTATCCAGATTTTTAATTTTGATTGAACTGGTGCAGTTTGGAGTACATGTTTCAAGGCAGTTTGGGATACTTGCTACCTCTGTTTATGGTCATATGTGTCAATTTTTATAGAACCCATCATTTCAACTATGATAAATAAAGCACTTTGATATTAAAAGTACTCAAATAGTCCAAGAACTTATGCCAAAGCAATGAAAAGTTCTAAATTATCTTGCCATTTTTACTGACAAGTGAATATTTTGCTGGCTTTTACTGTCAGTCAATGTTTGATTCTTTTGCTAATGACAATCACTAACTTCTGTGATGGTTGGCAACGCAAGAGAGGTGTCACGAATGTATATGAAAGCTGACACAGTTTTCTTAAGGCGACTAAATAAACAAATCACCGCAGTTCTGATTTTCTAAACTACATTCCCATGGTAGAGCTCCTACCTCATACAAACCATCGCTCTGGTTATGAGGGAACCAATTGCCTGTGCCAATGGCAAACGAGATGTGTGATCGTCCGTGTTTGCACACGCGGGTACGCATTTTGGTGAAGAGGAGCCTGGTGCTCCTCGCTGCCCGGGAGACATTGCCTGCCGAGGGATAAGCGCCGACCAAGAGGAGAGCATCCCCTTTCTCTTCCTGCTCCCCCCCTTTCTCTTCCTGCTCCCCCCCTTTCCCTTCCTGCTCCCCCCCCCTCCGGAGCCAGCGGTGAAGGGCGCGAGAGGGGCAGTAGAGCAACAGTGAAGAGAAGGACAGAGAAAGGAGAGACCTGAGCGGGAGGAAGGGGGAAACAGATGAAGGATGAGGCTAACGAAAAGCCCTGTGAGGAAAGCACGCTGGTGTGTGGGACACCGGGGGATTCTCCCACTTTAGTTTTGTCAGCCTAGGTGCCGGCACCCGGTTAGAAAATGGCACCAAAGCTGCCACCGCCTCACTGTCTTCCTGCAGACTCCGATTCACTGCAGGGCCTCGAGGGTTTCATTTCATCTCTACTTTCTGCACCTCCGCTTTGTCGCGTGGCTGAGGCCTCGGGGGCAGCAGCTCTACCGTTGCATTTTACGTCTGTGACGCTTGGCGTAACCAACCCCCAGTCTTGCCGGGGGCCGGGTGCGGGTGTATCGCCGGTGATGCTGCTACAGACGTAACTCCTGCAGAAAGCACGCTTGTACCTAGACCTGGTAGAGCAAAACCTTCCCTGGGGTCTTTGGGTTGTGTTCGCACGTGGAAAAGTTTTTCTGGAGAATGCACGTTCGTGGTGTTGCTGCAAGATAGGTTATCAGAATAATGGTTTCTCAGTTAAGGAATTGCCTAAATCTGCTAGAGACCACTTAAATGTAAAGACTGTTTTCAGGTACGGATCGTCTTTTTGTTGCAGTCATGCATTTGTGATGTTGCGATAAATCGTGTGACAATGAATTAGCAGCAAGACACAGGGTTGGGGAGTCACTAAAATTTCAGGCAAAGCTGCTACGGAAGTGAAACCCATTCCTTGATCTCAAACATCTGTAAAGTTAGCCCAGAAGGGCTAAAATTACCCATACAAACAGTTAATCTTTTTCCTTTTCAGCTTTGCTCCAATGTAAATGTTCTTCTCAAACAACGCTTTATATAATTATTTCCCGCAGTATGTGCAGAATGCCCTTCCCTGGCGTCCTAAGGAGGTTTCTTTTGCTGTTTTATAGGAGGTTTAAGGAATATGGTTAGATATTCTTGCTGTCTACAGGCTCTTCCCGAGCTGCCGTTCTGCCTGTCCTTGTCTGAGATAGGATGCAAGACCGAGGATCTCACTTGTTTTCCCGTCAGACGAGTGTGTGTGTGAGCTAAAGACGGCACTCCGTCAATCAACCTTTCCCCTTCCTTTGCACTTCGCTTGGTCTCCAGGGAGGATTTTGCCATCCTCCTCAAAGCAAACAATCCCTGATGATGTCCATAATTTCTGATTCCCTCTTGGTATCTTGCCTGCCCTTGTGAGCACCCGCGTGGCTTCTCGACTCCCCTCATGGGGTAGCTAATTCAGATACTCCCAAAGGGTTTCCTCTTCTCCCACGTCTCTGGTGTCTCGCCCCTGTTCTCATCTGACCGCCATTTCAATTAGCCTCCTTTTCTGGCTCTTTCTCCTGAGAGCGCAGGCACCCGTGGCCTCAGCTGCCCTCAGAGAGCTGTCCCTTGGCTGGACCAATCCCCAGCACTGCAGCATCTCCCCCTTCCCCTCGCCCCTCGCCTGTCCCCGCTGCTGGCAGCAGCCGAGTTCCTCTCTCCTGGTGCCACCTTGGATCCCCTTGGTTCGCCCCTTTGCTGAGCGCCCTCGTGATGAAAAAACATCTTCCTGGACAGAACTCTGTCTCTCGTATCTTGAGTCTTTTTGGGGTTTTTTGTTGTTGTTGTCTTGGGGATTTGTTTGGTTTTTAGCATTGTTGTTCATGCTGATCTCCTCATTTGATACTCTTTTCCTAAGTGATATCTTTACTAACTTAATGATCGTCTCTACTCTGCACGCCTGTCTATTCCCTGCGCCACTTCTTCTTCTGAATAACAGTTTGTTACACAGCAAGGGTATCCTGTAAATACTACTTAGGAACTCTTTTCAAATCATGTAATCACCTTGCAATTCTGTCTATTTAGTCTAGCTGGTGTTTATTTTGAATTCCTAACCTAAAGCAAAAAAACCCATCTATATCTACCCGCATTAGCAATGTGAGTTAAATTACCCAGTAGCTCACGAAAGGATTGTGATTTCACCTCATTAAAAGGTTTTTCTCTTTTCTTATCGGGCTTTATAATCAGCAAATGAGAAAGATCACCAGTGTCATCTCCCCAGTCCTGGGGCAGAGAGGCAAAACAAGCGAGCGGTTCTCTTGGCAGTCGCGCGCTATGTCAGCGCAGGTAACGGGGTTTTCATTTACTTTGTTGAAAAACAGCATCGTCTGCATGGGAAAAAAATAACGCAGCTACAATTCTGAGTTGGCACAGCCTATGGGGGAAATGGGATGTGCCGGTGAACGGCCACCTGGCCGTCAAGGGGAGAGACAAACTCTGCATTGCTCTTCTGCTCTTTGGAACGTCTGTCTCAAGGTAGTACAATATCTATTAAATATTAAAAAACATTTCAGAAGTGATGTTAAGACAAGCTAAACTACTTTGGCTGGGGCATGTGACCAGTTCAATAGCTTTGCAGGCAGACATGGCTTTAATAATATCTGTCAGTGCATGAGAGCTCTTATTTAAGGGTTGCAATCAGCACTGGCCGGGTCATTTACACCGAGAGGAGGTGCCAGTTGTCCATTTAGTTTGAAAGTTTTGAGTACCTATCCGTAAATCAGTTTTTAATACTTGGTCTGCTCGTTTAGCAGGACTGAGTGAAATTCTTTGCTGTGGAGGTCGATAGAGCCAGGATTTCCCTTACCGACGCTCACAAAACTGGCTGGTGTGTGGATGCTGAACATCTGGGCTGAGCTAGTGGAACTTTGTCACGGACGATTTGATATCACTGTGGTGCTGTACGCACACCTGAGAAAATAATTTGGTTCTTATTTGGTTCACTTCATTGTAAACAGTGCTTTGATTAAACAGAGTCCCCGCCCCCCCCTTTTAAACTAAAATTATTCTATAGGTTTTATTAAAGTTAATAAGAGGGTCTATTAAAATTATTAAAACTCAGAAAATAGTGATAGTCCTGACATGATTGAAAAGGGTGGTGGGTATTGCTTTCCACTCGGCGCATCACCAAACGGGAGAGAAGCAGCCGTGCTGAGCTGAGCTGAGCTGAGCTGAGCTGAGCTGAGCTGTATCTCCACCTTACCAAGGTGGGCGTGCTTCGAGATGTGAGAAACCGGACCGGTATCGTGGGAGCTTCTCTGGAAAAGCAGATAAGCAACGCGGAGCAGGGCTGCCCTCACTGCGTTACAGGGTGCGGACATCACCTATAACTGACTTTCTTAGATGGCTTCATGGAGCTAAATTCCCATCTGTAGTCAAACAGTCTTCAGTGTCGAATACAATTCTTACAGTAACGTTTGTGGTGAAGAAGTGCCTCGTACATCACCCAGGGGCTAGATCTACTGACCGAAGGGGTTTGCAGGAGCTTGAAGCTTTTGGCCCTCAGCTGTGAAAGAGGAACTCTTTGATATCTGATGCATGGCTTGATATCTTTTTTCAAACGTCTGGAAATGAAGAGGGGCCGGCTTTTCGTAAGTCATTAAGGTAGAACGGGGTTTGACTCTGCTCCCGGTGCAGCGAGCGAGACTCATCCGATCGGGTCTGGGCTGACAAGACGGGAGCGTTTCAATGGTAACTGTGCAGTGAATCTTTAATAATAAAGATCATCAACAGTACTGCCGACGGTTTAATGATTCAGATTTAGCCAATGCACGTTTATTATATGTGCTCAGCGCACAGCAGTGAGCTTCATCTTCATATCATAAACACATTCCATACACAAGGAGTAATCACTGAGTCTGAGCTGGCATGTTGAAATCTGGACCCAATCCCATCTCATAGGAAGGTTAGTGTCCCTTTAAAACTATTTTCTTTTCCTTTTTTTTTCAGAAATGGAAGCACACAAGAAGCTGGATTTGTTCATGACTTTCCCTGACCTGCTATGAGATATTTCAGATTTGGTAAGTAGGTATGGCAATTAAGATAAATTGCTTTTATAATTTTTTTTTTCCCTTTTGGATGGATGTACTTCTTCAGGTGGGTCCCTCTGGCCAAGTTCTTTGATCATGGCCTCTGTCCTTCTGGAAGCCTCTCTGGGTGGATGGAAAGCTTTGTGCTGCCCAAGCACCAGCTGATGCTCCCGTCCACCGTTCACTAACGTGCACAGCTGGTGTGGAGTACGCGGTCTCCACCGTGACTGGCAAAAATGTCCATCTCTTGGCTGTCAGTGGTGGGCAAGGTTTGCAGAGCAAACCCTGGTGGGCAGCAGAAATGCCCCAGGTTTTCAAAGAGTCTCTCTGTACTAAATCATCAAAGGCAAAATCCTTTCCCACATAACTCAATAGATAAAACTCCCTTAACTTCTGCAGTCAGGATTTGGGGCTGAAACGTACCTTTATGGGCTTAACTAAGAACTGAGATCTTTCCAAACGTGGCCTATGGTCTAGGTGGTTCTGTATCCAAGCCAAGCACGTTACTGAATGAGTTTCAGGAGTGAAATGCTGGATTTCCAGACGACCGATCCGAATCGCCGTGGTGGACGGCATGCTTTACCCAAACGGGGCGCTCCAGGACTTACAGTGGCATCTCTCTGCTACCCTGTCGTGTGGCTCTGGACGAGAAATAACGTGCGGGACATCTCTGAGTCTCCGTGTGGAAATGGGGGGTCTGCAGGCCGGCCGGCAGGCGAGGCAAGCAGATCAAATAGAAGGGACGCGTGTGTTCGCACCGCGTCCGTGGCGCGTTCCTACCCTCTGCACTTCTTTGGGGCCATAACTCCCCTCCCTCCCGCACCGTCCTGTCCGAGGTTGCAGCAATGCCAAACTGACTCTCGAAAGCTTTCAGACTCGAGGTTAGCACGGGCGAGCCAGACGAAAAGGGAGTGAGGTGGCCGAGGTGGAGAGGGATGTTGACCGTCCGGAGCGGCAGGGCTGAGGAAGGGTGGGGTAGGGGCCTGTGCCTCCCGGGGGGGCTGCCGAGGAGCGCCGGCCTCTGCAACCCGCTACGGCAAAGAGCCAGCGAAGCCGCCAGAAACACTGGCACCAGGTGAAGACTCCGTATTACCGCCTTGGGAGAGCTTTACGGTTCTTAGCTCACAACACAGCAAAGAGGGGAAGAAAGAAATCGTGGTTTCTCAGTGCCTATTTCCATGCAGAGCCTGGCAAACCAAATTCTGACCGGCCGGCTGCAAACCAAAATGTTTGCATTTCACCGAGCCATAAGGAAGGAGCAATTATATTGACATGGGGGGTAATTTTGCCTGGGGAATCTATGGAAGAACAAAGATAGAGAAATGACAAAGGAAAGAAAAGGTTACAGAGGCTCCCTTGGATGGATTTGTATAATGTTCCCTTGAGACGCGGCCGCCTCCCTCCTCCAGTGCCCCCAGTTTCGAAGGGGACACAGGCAGGGTGCAGGAAATCTGCTGGCAGGCAGCCCATGTGTCCTTCATGTGTGCAGAGTCTGCTTGGTCTGGTGCCTCGTGGGCCTGGAGATTGGCTGGTTTTGAGATGTCTTCCTATATTCAAGACCTTTCCTTACTGATAATATCAGAAGGAAGCTCAGAAGTGTGTCCTTTCTGTCACGTGAGGGTGTAAAGACCAGAAGGCTCACGACTTTCAAGCCCTGCGACATAGGCTGATAGCCCTCCTAAAGCAAGGGGGAAGTGAACGGAGGGAGAGAACACGTATGACAAGTGAAATATTTTCAAAGTGTTTTGCTTTGATGGAAAAATACAGCGACAGTTTAAATCTACTGAAATAAAAGGCAGCAAATAGCTCGGCTTTCGTCCATGTAAATGTGCATGTGGGAGCTGTTATTAACACGCACCTTACTCTAATGATTCACACTGGTGTTAAGCAGGATTAGGAGACCAATGAAGGCATAACCATCCTCTGAAACCAGGCTATGCCGATCAAACAGCCCTGTGCAATACCTTGGCTATTTACTCCCAGCAAGACAAACCGCGACCAGCGCACGGTGCCACTGTGGCAAACGACAGCACCCTGGACGCACGCCTTGCCCAGGCAGGGAGCGCTGAACCGGCACAGCGCCAGGGCGGAAACGGAGACTCGTCAAAGAAGTCATTAAAAAAATAGTTGCGAATTTCATCGAATAACTAATATGTGCCTCTGTTTGCTGATTCAACAAACTGCTAAACGCTGCTTAATTTTAAGCATGGGAATGAATAGTTTTCAGTCTGGAGTCTACAGACACCTGAAGTCCACGCTCTCCTCCTAAGAGGTCCGTCATGTACTCACACCTGGGCAGGTAGGGCAGGGCTGGGAGATGAGGCTGATAGGAAATACAAGGAAGATGATTAGGTCGGGTGGGTATTAAGCAGTACGTGGAAGAGCAGAATTAAAACTGAATTTGGATAAAAGTTCCTGCTGAAACTTCCCTGTTCTGCTGCATGATCGCTCCGTGGCCTCCAGGGAGTCACACAGACCTAGAAAAGCCGAAGGTGTTCAGGCTCCTGACTTGCCTTTGAAAGCAATAGAGATGTAAGCACCTAAATACCTTGGTGATAAAGTCTTTAATCTTTGCGTTTGCTTCAGTTCCCCTCGTGTAGAATTGAGGTAAGTAGCGCCCCCCTGAGGAGGGGATCATTCGGAGGGTGTGAGGGTTGAGGCGTTACGGTCAAGACGCCGTAGAAGCACCTAAAGCAGATGCTTTCCACCACGCAGAGCCTTCGAGCCAGCATAAAGCTTTGGCTGTTGCAGTGTTGGTATTTTCAGCAGCAGTCTGGATTTTTATTCTGCTTCTGTGAGAGCTCTAGAGATTTTCTTTGGCATCAGTTTCCACTGCAGAACTTGCTGACTTTGTTGTGTCGTGGAACACCCTCGTACCTTTGCTAAAACTATTCGGAGTTCAAGATACTGGGGGAAAAAAAGGCTTAACAGTCACCCAAAATATGAACCAGCTGAACAGTTATTTCAACAGGAGTTTATTATAATTTTAATTTTTCCTTGAAGAGCTCTGTTTCTTGGAGCACTTTTCCCAACTGCCCGGCCAGAAAAGCCAATGCTCACATCTGTTTTCATTGTCCACGGTTTTGGCACAGAGATTGATTTTTTTTTTCCCCCCGAAAGGAAAAACCCAACTGTGCAACATAGATCCGGATCTCTCTCAGGTGCTTCCATAAAACCAACGGTAAGTCTCTGTGCTCGCAGCTGGGCGCATTAGTTTTCTATCTTGATTGTGGTGAAATGCTACTGGAATAGAAAATGTTTATTAGCATGGCCATTAGGTGCAGAGCTGAACTGCTAATGCAGAACCGTGTCTGCAGTCCTGATTAATAATTTTGCCAAAGGGAGAGGTCAACTAGTGCAGAGAATCAGCAGAAGAGCTCTGCCAAATACAGCCGCGGGAAAAGGGGACGTTAAAGTCAAATGAAGTGCTCGGCAGCTTTGAGAAGAGCAGAGAGCTTCTCTCCCCGCAGCACTCGCCGTGCCGGTCTCACCCAGCCTGAAAGGGTCACCTGCGGTGCTACCTGCCCAACCTGGAGACCTCGCGGAGTGTTTGCTGTGGGGACGTACGGGACCTTGGCTCCCGCGCAGTCGATGGGTAGGTGCCTTCATGGTGCCTGGCAGACGGCCTGGCTCGTCTCAGTTAACTTTGAACACCCATCGAGCCCCCGATGTCGAGCGCACTCAGCCTACGCTGAGCGGTTGGCTCTGCCGCAGCAGGTATGGGTCCTCTCCCCTGGCTGCACGGGGAGCGAGGGTCCAGCAGCCAGCACGCTCGCTCCTGCTCTTGACCTCGGGTGTCGACCGTCACAGGATGAATCCCCCCCGGCGGCGTGGGTCTCCTCCCTAGCACCCGAAGGGTGGGAACGGCTGTCCGTCCTCCATTGCACGCGGAACGCAGGTGGGCTGAGTCTCTTATTTAAGTTCACAGTTGATGTCTTTGAAAGAGTGGGAATTGTACCCCATCCCGAGTATTGTACACGACTGGCTGGTCTTTACCATGGTCTTCCTCACAGCAAATGAGGCTGGTATCTTCAGCGGCCCCCTGGCAGGGGAGGAGGTGATCGTTTTGCAGACAGTAGCACAGTGTCAGTACTTCCAGGGTGACACTGGTGATTATCCACCACGTCTGCCCTGGTCCCCTGCCCAAAGCCATGCTGGCGGGCAATCGTGAAGCTCGGAGTCATCTTGACTGATTTCTGGTTTGTGTCTATGTTACTGGGGTTTCGTCATACCGCCTGAAGCAAACCCCTGTCAAACTGAATTACATGTGATCACATAGAGGCAGATTATGGACCGTCTACATACTCATTATAGAGATGTTAATGTTGAGGTTGGTCTAGAAAAGCTCAGATCTGGACCGCTCAGCTTGACTGTATCTTCGGTTCGTTTAGAAGGATGTCTAAATATTAACCCCTACTGAGGCAATGAAGTGTCTGCATCCAGAACTGTGGATTTTTGCTTCAGTGATAAATTAGGGGTTTGGCACAGGGAAACGTTTTGTAAAGGTAGAAGAGAAGACTGTCAAAGGAATTCCACGTTGCCTGAGGGACATGGAGACAGAGACTCTCTGTTCTGTAAGAATAGTGAGGGACTGTGTTACGGTACTGTTCTAAAAATCACATGGCAGCACCTGAATTCAGAACCTCTTTTTATCCTAAGGCGTGGAAGTTCAGGCCAACCACTCGTAGGAGCGGTCAGTGACGGCAGGGCAGAGTAAGCGCTACCCACGCGTGCGGTCCCTGCTCCGCGGGCTCAGGACCACGAGGCAGTACCAGCTTCTGAGAAGTACTCAGCGGCCTCCGTCCTGTTAAAGCCTCTGGGAAGGGAGGACGCTCAACAAGTTGGCAACGTGGACTCTAAAGCGCATTTAAAGCGGTACCTAACAGGCTTAGGGGTTGGATTTTAAACTCTCAGAACTCAGTCAAATAAGACCGGCGTCCTCCGCAGCAATACTGAGTGCTCCTTCCTCAGGGAAGGTTATTTCCACACCAAGATGGAATGGATCCGTTCCATGTTGGCTGCAGAGTTCTTGTACGGACTGAGGTCAAAATGTGGTTTTATAGTTTAGAAACTGTACTTTTGTCATTTGCTCAATAGTGCCTGAAATCTTCATGTTTGAATTTTCATAACAATAATAATAGTATTGCTTTTGAATGAGAACTCAGCATAGTAATTATCAGCCCAGACCAAATGAATGTTTCAAAAAATTATCATCATCCGAACCTAAGGTTTAGTAATGCAAGATGCTTTATGATCGGATTGAGAAGAGATCCTCACATTCTAATAAAATAGAGTAACTGTAGGCAGGGTGAAATTAATAGTCAGCAGCAATAACAATACTCCTTGTAATTAAATATTTCACATTTCAAGGATGCCTATTCACAAAACACTTAAATAGGTCACCGGTTTGGCCCATTTCCCTTGGTCGTGAGGGAAGGAGCACATTCAGCCAAGTGGACATCCTCAGGGTACACCTACTTCGGGGAGACAGCTTGTCCCTACGCTTTTGCAATTAGAGTGCCTCGTGTCTGTGAAGTGCAAAGAAATCAGTCACGTACGCTGCACGTTTTGGTTAAATGAAGTCACCTGGAGGCTCAGGTTCTCCTTAGGTCGAAGGGCGAAACACTCCACGGAAGGGGTCAACTGGACGTGGAGACCAGGGCTGTGGGGGAAGCTTGCGAAGCGACGAGCGGGCAGATTCCTCGGCGGGCTGTCAGCCACGCTCTGCCCCGCCGATACAAATGCACGTTTAGTTTCGGTCTCTCCAGGCCTGGCGCATGCTCGGCAGCAGGGCCGATGTGCAGCGGGGCCGGGTGGGGGCTGTGAGCCCTCAGCGCTTCCCATGGTCAGTCTCCAGACCGGGGCAGGCTGGTGGCCATCCTGAAAAATAAGGCAGAAAATAAAATGGCACCCGACTTGCCCAGAAAATGCCTTTGTAAGTGTCCTAGTGTGCCTGATGTGCTCAGCTGCACACACAGACGGACGGACGGACATAAATACGCTTCTTCTAGATCTGAGTCTACCCTTGCCCAAAATAAATCACCTCCCTGATGTCCATGGCATTACAGCCCGGTTTCTCAAAGGTTGAATGAGGTTCTCCACGCAGGTTCATAAAATGCTCTTTAATACAGGTATCATATAAACCCCAGGTAATTACCTATATTGGGATAATGTCTCTCTTTTCCTTTTATGATAAAGTAACACAGAACAAACTTCGAACTCCTTACATCCTTTATTGTTTCATTTTATAAACCTAAAGACAAAATGGCTCCCAGCAGGCTTTACAAGCAAGCTGCATCTGTTTAATATTAAAGGGTAAAAAATAATAATCAAACCATTACTTTTGGAATATCCAAATAACCTCGGGAAAAACAGCATCCACCTGGCCCTCGGTATAACTGTTTTTTGCATCAGCTGGATGTTTCTGGGATTACAGGATTCAACACTTATCTTTAAGTAGAGTGAGTTTCTAAAGATGTAGCATCCAGAAACTTGTGAGTAATCTGCCTGCTTAGAAGTACGATATTGTGTTACCAGATCTGCTGAGCAAACGCACATAAAGTTAATCCTTGGTTCTGGAAAAGCTGTAGGTATTGCAATGGCAGATGTGCCGAACCCAAAGTGTTTACGTTTGTCAGGGCTTGTGAAGCAGCAACCCTGCCAGCTCGCAAGTGCTTGAATTTCCTGCAAACGCTGGCCTAGGGGCTATAGTGGGGAAGGAAAAGGGCCGGGAGGAGTCTCTGAGCCCTGCTGGCAGACTGGCAAACCTCTCCCGGTGACCTGGCTGGCACGTGCCTGCATTTTCTCATTGAACTTCTTCTCTGTGAACGTGGTCGTTGTGGCACTGAAGTGCTTGTGGTACATGGGGCACAGTATTACAAGACCAATACCCTGTTATGTTTAATACGTTTTCCACCTCTTCCTTCTTACTGTGCCATATGGAAAGCATGGAGAGCGCTAGATTAGGGATTTGGGGCTGTGGAGGTGTGACACGACGCTGGTTTGGCCGGAGCTTTGAGCTGGAGCTGCCTTCCAGACCTTCCCTTACAGTGAGCTCCCCGAGAAGGCTGTGGGGCTCGGAGCGCCGAAAGCCAGGCTGTGTAGAGCACAGGTGAGAAGAGCGACCTTCTGAGGAGAGGGAACACACAGTCGCTAAGTTAGAGCTGAAACAAAAATGAGCCGTCTGCAGCTCGGTGCCTGCCTACAGAATCCCTGCAGCCAGGTCCTTGCCTCCATGCCTGGTTACGGTTGACTTAGGGGCTTTGAGTTGCAGTTAATTCTGTCCTGGCCCCAGCAAATCCTTCTTTCTGTCCCTCCCTGCCGGCTGCTCTCTGCCCTTCCCCACTGCCTCTGCGGGAGCTGCTGGCTCCCAGCTCCCTGATGGACGCACCTTTCCCAAATGGAGCCACGGTTTGCCCCTCAGCAACAGGAGGGTTTGGGCTGGTCACTCCTCAGGGTCTGACTGTATCAGTTGGGTTAGATCCTGCCTTTCATGAACCCATGCTGACTGGGCCTCACCCGCTGGTTGTCCTGGATGCGCTGTGTGATGGCACTCAGGACGATCTGCTCCATGACCTTCCCGGCACCGAGGCCAGACTGACAGGCCTTCACGTGAAAATTCTATTTTCTTTCTTCCTAGTTTTAGTGGAAAGGTGTTTCAGAACTTCTGTTTTCTGACAATCAGAAACTTTACCTTATGGGTTGAATGTATTCATTGCTCATTAGTAATCGTTTGTCCTTGTGTCATCATTGTCCCTTTGCTTAAGTGTCCTTTCTCTTGCTTTAGTGCCTAACCTGAATGTATTTATAGAGAGCAATTATATCCGCTCTCAGCATGAATGAGCTTAGAGATGAAAGGGAGAAGGAAGCAAACATGTTGCTTCAGCCTGGACCAGCTGGAACCTCTTTGTTCAGACTCATGTAAAATGTTTTGCAGCAGCTGAATCTGGAAGCGGCATCTGTGAAGCTCATGGCAACACGACACAGACCCAGCCACCCCACCACCAGATGAGATGGAAACGGTCCCGCCACGGCACGGTTGCCGTCTGGATGTCCCTGGGTACTGCGGACCTGCGAACACTAAAGCGCTAGTCCAGCTTAGCTGGAGAATACGGATCTGCACTTGACGGTGCTGAGCACCCGCGGTGAGCCATGTAAACATTTCCCACCACTGCCACCCCTACTTCTCTAGTGTGGGGAGTTGGGTACCTGCCTGTACGAGGTTTTCGCCAGCTGTGTGGCTTATTTTGCAGAGGGGGCTCTGCACGGCGGTGTCTGCCTGCGGTGGGCTCTGGGGCCAGCAGACCCTTCTGCTCTTTCCCAGAGGTGCTGTAAGGGTGCCTCCCGCAGCGCCCACACCCAGCGTAACCAGAGCAGAGCAGGAGGTGCCCATCGTACCTCCCAGACTCTGTGTACCAATGTCTAATTGCAAAATAGAGTCAATAACTCGGTCATCACGCTCTCCAGCATAGCACGTATTCAGACAAGAGGGTCGAGAGGGGGATCCCTGAGGGAAAGCTGAACCACTATAGTGTGTCGGATACTTTAAATATGTGGTTGTACCTCATTCCTTCAGATATAAATCTTAACTGCCCAAGAGCAGTGTCTTGTGAATCAGTTTTTTAAACCACTTCTTAGTTTTTATATGGAAAGGGCTTTTAGATCTAAGAATGTCTATTCCTCTTGTGCACGTGTTTGCACTTGCCATCATTCGTGCTGCAGAGTAGGAGGCTTTTCCAGTCTCAATATTCTTGGGATTCCACGGCCTGCAAAAGCAATGGACGATTAAGGGCCTTTAATGCTGAAGGACACGCATCATGTAAATAAAAACATAGAAACAGAACAAGATGCTGGTCACCTACCTGCACTAGATCAGTTTCTCGGTGGGATAATGCATCTCATCAGCCCTTTCCCTCCGGGAAGAGGTGTTTTAGCTTGGCTTGAAGCTAAATCCAGCCCTCTCCTTCTAACTGACCTCTGTCCATCCGCATGTAAGGGCAGAATTTGCACAAATTTGAGCTCTTCTCAGAGTTCAGCACGAACCACGCTGGCTTTCCCGAGGGCGAGGGAGATACAAGAGTGGTGCAGGTCAGGGCTGCGGGGCGCCGGTGGAGCTCCACGAGGAAGCTTGCACAATGCCTGGCTTGGGCGTGAGATTCTTACAGCGTTGTCAGAAGGCAAGAAAAGCGGTGTGGTTGTCCACGGTGTTGCTCAAAGGAGCATTAAGATTCTGCATGAGGATTCTGGAGGCAGGTTTGAGGTCACCTGGGCCTTTGCCCCTCGCTTGCCTGATCACGGGAGGGGAGGCCACGTGGCCATTGGGAAAGGGACTGCACGTCGCAGCAACTAATCAAAAATCAATTTTGGCAGTCTACACGGTGAAAAGGAATGGAAAAGCAGAGGTTGCAGGAGAGGTTTTTTAAGGCTTTCAGGAAGGGTGGTGGTTTTCTCCTGTAATTCAAAGAAATAGCAGCAAAACAAAAAAAGAACTAAAACAACGAGGACAAAAGTGTGTGTGGGAAAAGCCGGTTGGGTACTCGCCTTTGCCCAACAGCTCTTCATCAAGGAAATGGCTGAAGTACAACGAGTCTTGCGCCAGTGCTCCAGCCTGCTCAAAATGTTTGTCGCTGGTCCGGGTGTAAGTTAGAAAAAAAAAGAAAAGTAATAATCAGGAGAGTGAAATCAGAAAAACGTCTCAGATGCGGTGATGGTGACAGGGTGATGCTGCCTGCTCCGTGCCTGTCCACGCAGCCAAACCCCCGGGAGAAGGTGACCTCTTCGCATGGACGTGCCCAGGGCAGGCGTGGAGGCCAGCACCACGGGATGTACCCACAGGCTTCAGAAGCACGGAAGCTGCCTACACCTCCCATGGGGAAAAAGAACTGGAGCACATGGAAGCATTTCCCACAGCCAGGTTTGACCCGCAGACCAGCAGCTGGACCAAACAGCTCACAAGTATCTCTGTAGGAAACATTGAAATTCAGAGACATTTTGAAAGGAAAACCAAAATTGTTCATTCTCGGGCTCTTCCAGCGTGTTTCGGGAGGGACCAAAGCTGACATAAAATGGCAGCTTTGAGGTATCACAATGTAGTTTATTTTTAGCAAGAAAGGTTTTGTGGTTTGTTTTTTTTTTAATTGCAAAATGCTTACTCAAGCTGTAGGAACCAGTACCAACCTCACTTCCTACTAAGACCTTTCTTTTCAACAGACCAAACCTGCTGCCGTGAGAAGGCTCCCCAGGCTGATTCCTTTCTTCTAAAAAGCAGAAAATGCCCAACGTATCCACGAAAAGGCCCAGTCTGTCCAGAAGAGCTCCAAATCATGAAAGGAAGAAGGTAAAACCTCCACGAGGTGCCTAGGCACTTGTCTGATGTTCCTGACTGCACATAGACCATCCCCAACTCTACAGCGACGATCAGCGGCGTCAGCCTCCCAGCCGATGTGAAGCTTCATCTCCTTGAGACCTGCCCTCCTTTGGACGGTGCTGGCTGGGTGCTGGCATCTGGAAGTCACGCTCCAGATCAGGGGCCACTGTGCTGGGCGCTGTATAAAGCCATCATGAGAAGGAGACCCGTGTCACATTGCAGCAATGGCACCTTGTTGTGGGATTTTTTTGTTTTTTAATTAGAAAACCCCCTCGCAGTTATCCGATGCTCTAGGCGTATGTACAAAGCGCATTTAAAAATACAATAGGCATTCAGATGGGAACATTATTAATTAAAAGCCTCCATGTACTGTACAAATGAAATGTTCTTCTCCCTACCTACTCAAGTCATTCATTCAGAAAAATCCTGGGAAAATAGTTAGGCTTTGCAATGTGCCCCATAGGTCAATGTATTCAGGCTCCGACAGACCAAGTGGGAGGAGTGAGCTCCGGAACGGGGAAACCTTCGTTGCGAACTCCCTCTCAAAAGCCCTGCATTCAGAAGCGTGCACAGCACGCTCACAGAAAAATGGCTCGAGCCCTTTGCCCGGCTCAAATTCTAAATGAGTGCTTTAATATATGTATATCCAGCCAAGGGAGAGATGCTGACCTATGCTCCTGTCTGAAGCACGGCAGTGGGAAGGACTTTGAAGCCCTGTAGGGTTTGCAGACCCACAGCTTGCCTGCCTTTTTTTTTTTTTTCCCCCTACTGTATATATCCTTATGGTATAGATTTACACCACAACAACCCCTTTTCTCTAGGCTCAGCTGCCCCATGTCCCCTTCGTGTGACGGCAGTGGCATCCCCGAGAGTCCAAGTGTCCCCGGGCAGCCCGCTGGCGGTACGTTACACAGCGTCTCCATGGGAGCTGGGCTCACCACTATTTACTTTTCCTACAGTCCCATAGCAAACGTCCCCTTTAGTATCGGGATGGGTCAAAGTCTGGCTGCAGAACCCAGAGCCAAACTTCCCTCGTGCGCTAAGGTTTGGTGTTATATTTCAGATCTGTCCCCTAAATCGGGCTGGATTTCAGTGCTCAGATCAGAACAATCCCTATCTTATTTGCTTGCTGGCTGCAAAACAGTAGGAAGATTGTTAATACCCCGCTCAGGCCCTAATTAAAAATCCAAACTCAAATTTAGTATTTCAAACATTATTTAA
The DNA here is from genome assembly GCA_017310255.1 of Butorides virescens. Lineage (NCBI taxonomy): Eukaryota > Metazoa > Chordata > Aves > Pelecaniformes > Ardeidae > Butorides > Butorides virescens. The sequence continues at coordinate 11,172 of JADKXX010008077.1, read as the reverse complement.
AATATATTAAGATAGTCAGTCTATTGCTGTTGCTCATTACTCTGCCGAAACCTAATATTAGTACCAGCATGTACAGAGGACCTGGAGCATGAATGAATAATGAGGTGCTTGTGCTGGAAGGCGTGCAAGAGCCTGGCTCCCCAAGCTGGCAGGCGGCCGGCGGAGACGAGTTTGCTCTTCTCTACACGGCCACCAAATCATCTGCTCAACAAAATCATTGGGAGGGAAAGGATTCCTGATTAGTTTGCTTCCTCTCGTGATTGTTTTCCAAAAGCGACGCAGACGACAGGCCATCAGAAGCCAAGGGGGCCACATTGGGGGGGAAGTCTCTGAAGCCATGGGGTTGTGCTACTGGCCAAACGGCAGCGGGGCTGGCACCCCGGCGCCGTCCTCACGTGGGAGAGGGCCCCGCACCTTGTGCACGAAGTCTCTTCTTGAGGCTTTCGAGGCGAGGTTTTAATCAACTATTCCCCCCTTTCTCACTGTCCTAACAGAAAACAAATCCCGGCGAGGGGGTAGGGAAGGAGCTCGCGGCCTGGAGCTGCGGCACTGGCGGTGTTTGCAGGTTTTCCGTAGACATGAACAAGGACTTTGCAGGTCGCTGGGCTCTCCGGGTGGTGCCAGAATGAGGGAAGAGGTGCAAGCTAGAAGAGATCTGCGTCATCGGTCGCATGCAATACATAGATATTTATATCTAACGCGTATGTGCCTATAACAATATCTTGTAGCCACATAAACTATATTTTCCATATGTGCAACAATACTACAGCCAGGCCAGCGACGTGGGGCAGAGATGGGGTGTATTTATGTATCTGCCCATCGTGCTCCCTTCCTGCGCGCGCTCTATCGGCGCTGGCTCTCACCCCTCCTCCCCGCGCCCCTCGCCGGCCTCCTCTGCCCACGCCCGCGTTCCCCCGGGGTGAGCCCCCCGGCCCTGCGCTCCCCTGTGCGCACGGGAATGCGCTCCGTGCCCGCAGAAACCCGCGGGAAGGGGCAGTCAGGGAGCTGCCTGTGCCCCGAAACCTCGGCCGTGCCCGGGTCTGACGGAGCCTCTCCCCCCGAGACGCACGGAGCGCTGCCCCCAGCGCCGCGGGCTGGCCTCCGACCGCCGCCTCCGACCGCCCCGTAAATTAAAAGGTGCCAAGGAGAAGGAAATTTTCCAGGGTAAATGAGCGAAATTATGACATAATTTTGTGTCATTTTTGGTGCAGGAAACAATTTTCTCAGCACACCTGTGGCGGGGAGGAGCAAGGCTGCTGCGAGCATCAATCTGTGGGACCTCAGCGCCCAGCCTGAAAGCAAAGGTGAAACGAAATCCGAAAATTGCCGTGCGGCAGAAGAGGAGTCGGCGATCCGAGGGCCTCTGCTGAAATCCCATCTTGCGGGTAGGGTTTCTTGTGCATTTTCGTGTTTTGGTCACCTGACGGCAGCTCTCTGGCCTAATTGGTTTCCTCGTTAACAGACTGAGTAATGATGTAACCAGAGTGTGTGGGAACCAGACCTGTGTGGCAGATACAAATTTTCCCAGCCACGCTAATGCTGCCTGCTTACCTGCTTCTGCCGCTGGTTATCTGGAAACCTGAACCACTTCGGGGATATAATGAGCCCAGCAAAGGTCGAGGCACAGCTTAGTCCTGTAACATAAAATTATCCCCCGCCGCAAAATATATTAACTTGCAAAGTCTGATTAGTTTTGTTATCAAACAACATTCTATTTTAATAGATACAGGCTGTGTCTGCAGCTTTTATTTACTTTTTCCGTGGTTGGCTGAAGCACGAATTGGCCGGCTGTAGCCTGCGGGAGCAGCTCCGTTCCTTCAATGACAAGTGTCCCCAGCGCTCTCGCACCCCGTGCTGGTGGGTTCTGTGGCCGAATGGTGGTGGTGCCGCTTCTGTGACACTGCAAGGGTTTCAGAAAGGCTCCAGCTAAACCCAGGCTCCTGTTGAACTGGGCGCTATGTAAACACATAATGTGGAACGGTCCTCTAAATGCAAAGTGGTTGCATCCCACGTTCCTCAGGCAGAGGAGGTTTGGTGGAGAGGGAAGCCCTGCAGCCGCAGAGCTGAGCCCCGAGGACAGTCATTTTTGAAACAATCAGCCTGAGAAACAGCCTCGTGTAAAGTAAAATAATTGGGGAGGGGAGGTGAGAGGGAAAGGGAATAGCTGGCATGGAGGAGGCCTGGCCAGCTTCCTTCTCCATGTGGTGGACAACGAGCAAAGGTCCCACGGCTTCTCTCCGCTGTGACATAAAATCCCAGTAACGACGCGTAGCTCTTGCTGGGGAAAGCTGACCTTGGGAGCAGCAGCTTGAGCCGGGGATGTGCCCGGCTCTTGGCATTTCCGTGCTCCTCAGGCAGCTCCTGCTTGCCCTTGCAGAAGGGGCCGTGTCTCTGCGCAGCAGTTAAACCTTCTCCAATGGGTGGGGGAACCCGGGCAGCCCGCGGGGTGGGCTACAGAGCCCGGAGCAAGCTGTGCCGTGGCCCTGGTGGTTATTGCTCCGCAGCAAAGCACAGCCGGTGTCTGCCGTGCTCCGGCAGGGAGGGGGCAAGCTTTGGGTTTGTTTGCGTGCGCCTGGCTGCTCTCCTGCTCTGCACCCAGAGGTGGTTGGTAAACGGAAGAGACGGAGAGGAGAAGCAAGAAGCTGGACTCCTAAGGTGACGTGAAACTGTTTTATGTTTTTCTTGGAAACAGGACTCTCAAATGTGATGACAGAATCGTGAAAGCAAAAGGGCTTTGCACGCACTTGGTGTGGTCAATGCAGTGGGCAAAGGTGATGGTAAAAGGAGGACGCCCCACGGTGTTTCGGTTTCTCCCCATTCGAAGCGTATACGACGCCTAACGCGTATGCAATGGATCTGGGGCCTGACATCTATTTAAACTCTTTGGGAGCAATATCAAACATTAATGGGGATTAGTGTTAGAACTGGTGTAAACATAGCAAACAAGCCGCTGTACGTGTGTGCTCACATTTCCATATGTTATGTAGGTCAGCAGAGCCACCGGCGAGGAAAGGAACCCCGGCGGTGGTTCTCAGCTGGCTCCTGCTGGAGCCGGTAGAGCGGCGGCGAGCGGGGCACGGCCATCGCCCCGTGTCGGTATCTACACAGGCATACAACGCTCCGCCTAGAGCTGCAATTCAGCTTTGTAAAAGGTAAGAAAGATTTAAAGGGATGCAATTCCATTGTGCAAAACCACTAAAAAGCAGATAAAAATGATTTAGTACTTCCAGGTGCGCTGTAATTCTTGGCAGAAAAGGCTGATTCCAGGTGTGTAACTTTAAAAAAAAAAAAAAAAAAATCCAACAGAAATCCAGCCCTCTTGTCAAACCTGGATAAAACCATCAAGTTAGAAAAATAGAAGCTGAACTGGGAACAAAGTCCAAAGTACAACTGCGGAAAGACAGCCTCTCCACTGAAGAAATTATTGCATATAAGTTAATCTCCCTATTACTTAAGTAAACACGGCTCGATTCTGGGCAGCGTTTCAAACGAGAGGGAGCTCTGGCATGCACCAGCACATGGGAAGATGACATTCGCAGTGGGAGGTATGAGGTGGGGCTTCCAGCAGTGCCAAAGTTTTTCTCACACATGCGTACCTGGGGCCAGAGCCGAAGCTACCAAAGCAAAGAGCAAACCCTTCCACCGCCTTCGGCCGGCGTGGCACTCGGCGTTGGCTCGCGCTAGGGGAAAGGGAAAGAACTACGCGCTTCCTTATTCGCCGCCAAATCACTCACAGGTTTTTCCTTCTGCTTCTAAGCTTGGGGAACTCTGGTCCTCGACTTCCTCAGGGGCAGGTCCTTAACCAACAGATCAAAATGTAAGCTGTACCACAAAATGGAAAATACTGTCGTGCCAGCTCAAGTTCTTTGCTTCGGCAGCACTTGTGGTACGGGATACTGTTGTTCCATGACAGAATGCACATTGATTCATTTGGCACGTTTTTTTAACGGAGCCTTTATTTATACGATGTGTTTATAGACAAATATGCATCGAATGCTTTTTAAGTAAGTCCTGTTATGGTTTGGTTTTAGTTCCACATGTTCAGATGAAATGACCATTCCTGGGACTCGGAACCTCCAGCACTGGTGGAAGCTCTTACAGTTGGTGCCCGTTTTACGCCCTGCAGGGGTAGTTGCCGCTATATTAATATCCTGCAGGTCAAGTTAATTAATGTTTTTTAAAACAACATATTTTTCAGGCTCTATGCAATTGGATCTAGTGTCACACTTCGTACATGCCAGTTTTACGCCTGAGTGAAGAGCCAGGGAATTGCACGGGATGGGAGACCTCCAGGTACGTAGGTTTTGCAGAGATCCATGGCCACGCAGAAGGGAAGTGGACACGGCGGCCTCGTCTCCCAAAGGCACACGTGAACGCTCTTTAGGGATCCGAGTCCTGGCTAGGAAGGAGATGAATTTGTTGGGAAAGTCTGGTTTTCCCTAACAGCTGGGCCTTCTGCTGCCGGGGCCGGGGCTGGGGGTGCGGCGGCGCGTTCGGTTCAGTTTGCTCCTGCGAGCCAACGCTTTTTCCCTTCCTGTGACCTCAATTTAACAAAAAGGGGCTCGAGAAACCCAATCCTCCCTCAGCCACACAAGCACCCCCTGACTTCAGCACTGCTGTCACCCGCGGGGGCCTTGGCGGTGTCGTACCTGCGAGAGCGCGGGCACTTTGGTGACGGGGAATAGCTCAGGTGGGCGCCCCGGCCTCGGGACCGCAGGACCGCGCGGCCACGTCTGGTTGCGGAGGAGCAGCGGGGCGGGACGGCGCGGCCGGGGCAAAGCGATGAGCAGCCCAGCCGTGAGCGCCCGGGGCTCGCTGCAGCCTGTGCCTGCCCGCTCCCCGCAGCGCGAGCAGGCAGGGGGGGCAGGCTGCTCCCCGCTGCCCTTCTCCGTGTGCTGCTGTCAGGGCGCTGAGGCGGTACGGGGATCCCCGGCCCGAAGCAGAGAGCAGGGGGCAAACCCCGTCTCGTCACCGTCTGAGCGCTCTGCGATACCCAGGGCGTTCAGCAGGCGCCGGTGTTACCGTCGGGGCACGGCCGTGAACTGGAGGCGTTCGTTCTGCCCGGACCAGAGCGTTAGGGCAGGCGGGGTCCCTGCGGAGCAGAGGGGTGCTGAGCCCAGCGTGAAGTGACACCGCTTTGCTTCTCTGGCACTGTGATAAATCTGATTTCCAGTGAAAAACACTGAGGAGATGTTTTAACTTTTACCTATCATTTCAGACTCTCCAGACTATTAAGGCTGCATAAATATTAAAGGCTTGTTATTTACATTAGAATCATTATCTTTATAGATATCAGTGCTTGTTAAATGATTCATAATGCATAATTCATTCAACCAATTCTGCCCTTTCCTCTGTTTGTTATTCACCTGCAAACAGACTTTGATTTTTACAAATTTGTTCATTATTCAAATTGTTCCAGGCTCTCTTCACAAACACGTTTTAGTGGTCTCCTTTGCTCAAAGCCTATTGTCTCCCAGCATATTTTTATCAATTTGCTTCTGTTGTTGCTTGCAGAGAGTAATTGAACATTTAATAACAGACCCGAATCTCCCCCTGACTCCAAGATCTACAGGACAGCCGTGGGGCCTCGCGCTGGCGCTGCCGAGGCGCGCTCTGCGGTTGCTCATCCAGCAAGCTCTGCCCCGTCTTCCCGCTCATTGCAAGCACGATCATTGGTAGAGTTCTTCGGCACGTGGCCGGGTGGCAGGGTCTGGGAATCACCTTTGGTGTTTAGCAAGCACGGCGAGGTCGAGGCTTCCCTGCGCCGCAGCACGGTGGGGTTCAGCGCGAGCGCGGCAGAGTGGGGTTTCAGAGGCTCGGTTCCCATCTCCAGCCACGTCCCTGCGGGGGTTGCTTCCCCCCCCCCGTGCCTGCGTTGCCTCTCCTGTGCACCGGTATCAGCGTTGCCGGGGGGAGCCTGCTCTGCAGAGACCACAGGGGGTGCAAACTGCTCCTGGCACCTGGCTTGAGTCGCTGCCCCGCGCCGCCGGGAAGGAGGGCTGGGAGAAGTCCCTCCACCGCTTCCCAGCCTCCCAAGGCTCCTCCAAGCCGACCCCCGCTCGCGAGAGGGGCCTGGGGGCGCTGAGCGCCGGCGGGCCCGGGTGCAGTGCCGCAGGAGCACGGCCAGGCTCCCGCAGAGCGAACGCAGCTCGGCACGGACCGGCGGCGCGTTCGTCTCCAGCCCAAGTACTTTGATCTTGAAGATAAGAATAGGGGAGAAGTTCTTTTTGTTTCCGATTCGGTTCATCGCTATTCACCGTTAGTTTATTTTGGAGGCACTTCTGAGAAGCTGCTACCTGCACTGTGGGGGAAAGAATTCAAAACAACGTAGGAAAAATGAAGTGGGTAGTAAGGAACAAATTCGTTATCAGAGTCTACAAATAAATGGTTGTAGCGCATCACAATAATTAAAATCGGTTAAAATATTTGAAGAAAAAAAATCCTATAGATTTTTAGCGCAAACAAAAGCGTACACATCAAGTTTGACTTTTTTATCATTTCAGAGAGAAATTCAAGATAAGAGAGCAAAATTAAGCTGTTGTGGTTTGAGGTTAGTTTGAAACAATATTCCGTTTAGTTAGCAAAAAAGGCTTTTAAAATCCTCCTGGTGATTTATAAACTGGTCTTAATGTCTTTTTTTTGTTTTCTTCCCACCAGAGCTAGAGGGAGATTTAAGATGATGAAGAGAAATGAAAGCTGAGAAATAGAAAAAATTAAGAATGTAAAATTGGAATCAGAATCTTCTCTCTTCTAGATTTTCAGCTAGAAAAATATGACAGGCATCCCTGAATGAAATCATCATCTTAATTCCTAATGTTTCTCCACTTAAGAATGTAAAATGTGATTTGGTTCCTCCTCATGTTCTCGGTTTTCTTTTTTTTTTTTTTGCCTCCCTACTAATCTTAGTCATTTCCTTTTACCCTTTTACCAAGCTCTGGTAAAACGTGAGTTGCTAATTGCGAGTGACCGTGATTCAGCTATTTGACACGCACAGCCGCCGTCCACGGGGACATAAGGATCCCTGATATCTACCAACCACAGCGCACGCTTTCAGCAGTGAAAAATGAAGTTGGCTTTTGCATCAGGAGGTTGACTTTTGCATTGCTCACAAGGAAGATTGAGGTAAGCCTTAGCGTTCCTGAGGTGGTTTTGGGGACTGAATATGTGGAGGCAGAGAACATTTACTTATACAAATCCCAGGCCACATCTGCACCCAGGCTCACGCCAGCTGAACGCCGGGGCACACCCAGTATGGCACCTTGGCTTGGTGTGTTATGGAGATAAAGGGGAGCTGGGGCTTCTTTTCTGGAGGCCAGAACTCAAACGCCAGCCAAGCACTGGGGTGCCTTTGGAGGAGCAGCAGCACTTCCATGCATCTCAGGGCCTGGCGTTGCAGTTCTGGTCCAAGATTGGACCTGCCATAACCTCAGCCTGCCACACTCTGTGCCATACCTGTCCCAAACTCAACTGGTAGTGAGTTATGAAGAGAACCAGAGCCCACAGAATATAAAAAATCTCCTAAACCAGTCTCCTGAAGAGTGATGGAAGCATCAAGAGTGAGAAACTAGAGTAGTGCTCATTTTCACAGGTCCTCATTTACCTTTCTCCCTCCTCCTCCCCCTTACACCACCAGTCATCCAACATTTGATGCTCGGGGACACCATGTGTTCTTTTGCCTCCCAGTCACTTTTGTCCCTTCCCCATGCGATGCATTCACGCAAGCCCTGTGATCTCAGTGGAGCCCCAGCCAAAATGGCTCAGCTTCCTTCCCAGGGTGTCAGGGAGCCAGGAAGAAAGGTTTGTTCAAGGTCTTGGCTCCCTCTCCTGGCTGGCTTTGCAGCAACCTAAAATGAGATTTTAGCCCTTCAAAAATTAGTGTTTGCTTGCTGCCAAGGCACACTTGAACCAGGGGAGAAAAACACTCTAGTGATGAGAGTCTGGTTTAAAAAAAAAAAAAAAATCAGAAAGTTGGAAGCTAATATCACTAAAAATACAGTTCTTTAAAGTAAAATCGTCGTGGGTTTGATGCAGACTATTTGAAAATGTTTCCTCCTGCCAAGACTTCTCTAATGCCACATGTATATGAGAAACGGGCTTTCTTTTTAATTTGTTTGTTTTTCTGGATTACCTGTGTTTTCCTTCTGACCTGCAGGCTCTAGGCTTCTACTTAGTCAACGTCCCAGGAAAGGCTGTGTGTTATCCTCAAACAGTGGTAGCATTCCCCCTACCTGCTAATTGCTTTATTTGTCCTTACTGCTTCCGTCCCCTCATCAACAAAGGCTTTAGCATAAAGGGCAATGAGGTAGAACATGACAAGAAGAGTGGGAGCCAGAAGAGCGAATACTTCTGTAATTACACAGTAGCCTGGAGTAGCTCTTCTCAAATCAATTATGTAGCTGGGATTGCCCAAAACTCCGAGGACAGAGCCCTTGTTTTAATTTGCCTATGGAGCTATGTGCTCCCATAATGGGCAGAATTCTTGCCTTGTTACCAGTTGCCTTTCATCAAAATCCACATAATTCCTTCCTTATTTATTTTTATCTAATTATTTTATTAATACTACATTGTACTTAGCACAGCTACAAACCAATTGTTGCAAATTGCTCTGCGAACATTAATAAATGAAGTTTCACCTTTTCTCCTTGACAAGGCTGTGACGTGTCCATTTTCCAGCGGGGAAAACTGAGATGGAGGGTTGGAATGGCAAGTGGTTAGAAAAGGCAACTGGGAAGCCGCCCATGAAGTCCTGATGAACTGCAGTTGCGAAGGAAATTGCCAGGTAAGTCAAGAATTTAAGCCGGCAATCTAAACGTTCAGCCCAAGCTCCAGGCTTGCTGTGCACTCCTCAGTAGTGCCCGTGTGGGCAGTTTGTAACTGCATAAACCCAGGAGGTACAAAAGCAAAGTAGTGCCAGAGTCGGGAGGGTTACAGAAATTTTGGAGACTGATGTTCGTTGTTGCTGAGAAGTTTATTAAATAGCAGGCCGCATGTAACACGGGCCGTACGGGACGAAGCAGAACGAGCATCTTCACTGCCACCAGCTCCCACAGCTCCATAAAGGGCTCTCGTCTGCGTTTGCTGTTGCAGAAGGCAGTGTCAGAGCGTCGTTATCGGTGATTGCGATTTGGCCCGCGTGGTGGTCACTGCCCCGATGCGTTTCTTCTTTCTTCCTTCCCTGTGGGACCCTGAGCAGAAGCTGTGTCCAAATGCCTGGGAAAGTTTGGAATCAGGCAGAAATTTGCTTTTGATCTTTATTCTCTTCCTAAATGAACAACCAATATGCAATGAGCAACTAGAGTACCAGTTGTTTTATTTAAGCAATGACTTCAGCAGTGCTGCAGAGAAGGGGAGAAAATATTTTTAAAGATATGTAAGTAAATTTAGATGAAAACATTTTTAGACTCTTAGTTTAAAAAAAATGTACTCAATACCCATTCATGAAAAGTCTGTGATCATGATGCGTATTTCTCAGTGAAAAAGGTTTATGTGGAAAAAACACATCTGGCTTCAGCTGTAACCTTCTCTGCATAACCTGTGATAGCGTAGGTACCGCTACGGAAAGGCTCCTGCTCTGTTTTGCATAGCTGAGCAATTAGGCGCGCAGGAAGGAGTCAGAAAAGCTCTGAGGGTTTGCTGAGGTTGCCTCGCTGCCCGTGGCTTTATGAAGAGCACAGCGCTGTAAATGAATTTGCGATGAGGGAATGGCATTTTGAAAGCGGAGTCGTTCCTCTTTATGCCACACAGCTAAAGCCCTCCATTGCCACTGGTTTCCCGTAGGATTTTGATGCCAGGGAAATGCACGCGAAGGGTCAGTCCTTGCTTCGGTCTGCCTTGATGGGGGACAGTAAAGGCAGTGGTGGTGGTGGTGAACCTGTTTTATACATAGGGAGCTGAAGCACAGAGGGTCAGGCTTATTTTTATTCTGTTGTGTTGGTTTGGGTTTGGTTTTTTTAATACCTGGCCAAATTTTCAATAAGCTTTTTATATTCATTTCTATTTTGGATGCTTTCGCCGTCAGTATATCATCTTTTCATCAGCAAACCTCACTGGCCATAAGAAACTTGCCCAAAATCTCTGAGGAGGTCAATGGGAGAGCTGGGAACTGAACCTTTCTTATCTGTAATGACAGCCAACGCACACCTCTAGATAGGGAATAGATATAAACCTTCATCCCAAATCCATGTCAGGTTCAAAAACACCTTTTAAAAGACGGCTGACCTACTGCAGGATTACAGTTTCAGGTGAAGCAAGCCAGAGCCAGAGCAGGTCCTTACTGAATAACCTGCTGAGTGCAAGGTGAAAGCAGCACAATTTCAAGGCTGCGAACCTTCAGAAAGCCCAATGATCCCATGGAGAGCAACTAATCGACTGGGAATGAACCAGTACATCTTGCAGGATTTTTTTCTAGGCAAGTTGGGTGCCAGTAAAATAGTCTAAAGAGGGAAGAGTGAAAAGTTTAGTAACTTATTTATGCACAGAAGTCCCATAGCTGGAGCACAGGCTTGTCAGTGGGGAGTCACCTCCTCTACCCGGGCTCTGTCACCTCAAAAGGCAGCACCTTTAGTATAACTCAATAAATTCCACTAGGCAAATCCAAATGCATTATCATCCTGATATTAGCTTGCCACGTTAGCCACTGCTGTAATGGTCAAGAGAGCAGGGAATAATTGTCGTTTGGGAGGAGACTGTATTACAGGTTAGATAGAAATCACCCCGTAAGGATTTATAGGGAGGCCATTGGTGCAGTACGGTGTCCAGCTACCTCCCCAGCTGCTGGTAATGCATTTGGGAAGGCACTGACACATAGGGCCTGAGCCAGGCTCCCCCTTATCTTGGAAGGGCCACCAAATGGCATTCCTGCAGTAGGAACTCTCTGTCGCTCCCAGCTCAAGACGTGACCTCTTGGCTGCCCGTCTCCCCGGCAGCTCCCCGAGCTCCTCCCGCTCAAGGTGCCTGTGAATTTTGTGCCTTCATTTCACAGTGCACAGCTGAAAAAATGATGGGCGCGTAGTAATATTCTTCCAATTACAAGAAAACATTTGCATTGTCAAAGCTGAAGCTAAGAACGCTACCTCACAGCTCCCAGGCTTCAGCTGTTCAGGAGCCCCCAGCCCTTCCACACGGGCTGCGGGCAGCGGCATTGCAGGGGTCTTCTCTCTCATAGATCACTGC
>JADKXX010008076.1:0-22692 GCA_017310255.1 Butorides virescens | reverse complement strand
GCTCGGGGGCACTCAAAGCCCGAGGGGGAGGAAGGGGCACGAGCAGCCCGGGCGCACTGGGAAAAGGCACCTTCATCACGGGGAAAGCGGAGAACGCTGAGAGAGCTAAGCCTCCCTTCGTCCAAATCTTTTACCTTTGAGGGCTGGTTGGGTTTGGGGTTGGTTTTTTTTTTTTTTGGGTAAGAAGGCGGGAGCGGGGGGAGCAAAAATGCTGACCTTAATTAATGGCAGGCCCGCGAGAGCGGAGGGAAAAGGCTGGGCTCTCCAGGCCCGGGCCTCCCCCTGGGCCTCTCCCGGGTGTAATGAGAGCTTGGCTTCATTACTGGCAGCTGAGGGGAAGGGTCAGCGGGGCTGGATCCGCAGGCCCTCATTGAGGGATCGCGCCATGCTGAGAGGAGCTGGCCCTGCTCTTGGACACCTGGTCATTAACATTGCTAATTAGCGGCCATTAATCAGGGCCTCGGGTTTTTTGTTGTGTGTCACCGGCTCAGAGGAGCCAAGTGAATAAGAAGATTGTTTCATTACCTCCACAAGAGGTGGAATGAAAGCAGTTCCCATCAGCTCAAGATGAGCTGCATTAAGGGGAAGGTTAGACAACAATTTAAGATGAGCTGCCGAGGGGGAGCTGGGGGACCTGGGCTGTCCTCCGAGAGCAAAACCAGTCACCTAGAATTAACGAAATCTTCCACAACCTCCCTCTAATCACCGTGTGAGCTTCCCACCAAAAGCCCTATCTTTCGCATCGGAAGCACCCTCATTTATCCGCTTATGAAGTTCTCGTCCTGGCAAGCTTTAATTCCGTGGGATTTTAGCGGCGTAGCTAAGCGCAAGCCTGTGTATAAGCATCGGCTGGCATGGCGTGAGCGTGTCCCCGCGCTGGCTCCACCTGGGCCAGCACGGGTGCTTTTGGCACAGCCAGCCCCGCGGCGAGGGGAGCGGGAGCGGGGGGGGACGGACACACAGACCTGTACTAAAAAGCGCCTAAATTGTATCTAAAGGATTACTTTTTTTCTGAATTCTCTAGCAAATATTTATATTTTTATTTTCTATGCTACGGCCGTGAAGGCATAGAAGAAATCCGGCGGATTTCAGAGGCAGAATAATTAAAAACAAGTTCCGTTCTGGTAGGTTAAAAACAACATGGGAAAAATGATAGTTATTGGCGTACGTAGGGAAAAGTAAAGAATTTAATTAGCAACCAGACTGTTAAAATGCAGCGTTCTCCTCCCATGCCCTATTGTCCAACTTTTGTGGAACAGGTGCCTAATTTTCTTAATGGGATACATTTTAATTGACAAAGTCGTTTGCTTGCTTTACACCCATTTTCAGTTTCTTGCTTACCTTTAATATAATAAACTCTTTATTTCTACAAACTCAGATGCCCTCAGGAAAGTAATTAGCAGCAGGTTTTATCTGCCTGTCTTTTTTTATGAACCACTTCTTGATTTCCAAAACCGACTACCCAAAAGCTTGATTTGTTCTGCTGATGTGTGAGCGCCAGTAACTTTTAGTCATATGCACTGAGCATTTCAATCAAGCTGTTTGCATATCCATTCATTGCGGAAAGACTCTCAAAATGGATTACAAACATTTAATTGTAAGAGGAATAAAATAACGAAGGAAGGACAAGTGGAAGTTAAAAATATGCCTAAGGATTCACAACAGTTGTTGGATCATTCTCATCGCGGGGCATAAATTCCTTCTCGTGGTTTCAAAGGACTTTATTCATCTAAGGCACGTTGCCTCTCGTAACAACAGAAAGTAAAACCGTGTTTCTTATGTGTGCGATTCCCTTTGTAGGGCTGCAAGGCTGGTTAAAAGTGTCCGTAAAAACAACCTTTGGAGCATTTCAGCTGCTCTGGAATTCTATAATATGATTTCTGGGACTTCATGGGAAAGTTGAAGGCTCAAGGGGAAATTACACAATGAACAGCTGAGAAAAAGTTGCATTCTGGCACAGAATCATGCAAATGGGGCACATTCTTCAGTTTTCTCATGACGGATTGTCTCTGAAACTACTGAGCCAAGTTGCTGAAATGCTAATGAAGGAGAAGCATCAATGAGCGGTGTCATCCTGGGGGCTTCTGAAGGGGACAGGGTAGGAGACAGAGGGAGGGGGCGCGGGGGAAGGAAGGAAGGAAGAAAGAGAGAATGGGAAGAAACGGAGCAGGAGGAGTTTCAAATATTGGGGCTGGCCCACTCCTAAAATGAAATGGAAGGGGGAAAAAATAGAGCCGTGATGAACTCTGATGAACAAGTCCCTCTTGGCTTATAGAAATGAATACAAGCACTTCCCAGCCACACGGTTTGGCTTTGGGCTGGGGGGAAGCCAGCGTGGGCGCTGCTAACATCGGGGGCCACCCTTCTGTTCGGTACGGGGGGAGGTGGGTGTAAAGAGGACAGGATCCCTTTGTAAAAATTTGGGGGGATGCTGTTTAATAACAGGGCTTTCACTTGGCTCTAAAAATTGTTGCTATTTGCAATTTTTTAAAAAGCATTTTCCTTCCGTTACAGACTTTGTGCGCTTCTATTTGTAAAGAAAACCAGTTACTCTTCCCCCAGTAGCTAGCTGGGCTGTAGAACCAGATGCCCCAAAGCTCAGTGTGGATGCTCCTTAAAGGATTGGGCTTACAAGTATTAGGTCTTAAAACACATTTATATCAAAAATACCCGGCAGGCTCCGTTTCGCAGACTTTCGAAGTTGCTCTGCTCTCACTCAGACGCCGGCATAAAGGGCCAAAGATCTCAGCGAGTCGGTCCTGCGCTATTTGGAACATCTGGCTGGAGGTCGCTTCCAGCCGGCGTTCCTCGCGGCGCGGCTGGGTGCTCAGCACTTTAAAATACGGCGCTCAGCACTCCAGATGCCGCACGTGCGACTCCAGCTTGCAGAAGGGCTGTGAAAAGCTGGCAGCCGCGGAGGAACAAAATCCATTCATGTGCCCTTTGTCCTCCTCGCTGGTGAGAATAGAAAATTAGTAGGTGTCGTGATGTGTGCGGGGACGGGGCAGGAAACCGGGCTCTCAAAGTTTGGGTCAGCGTGAGGCAGGGCTGCGCGGTGGGCGCCCGGCTGGGCCGGCGGGCCAAAGCCCTTGGGACCGACCGCATTTATAACCTCTGGCAAGTCCCTTCACCCGGTTTTGCTTCCCGCTTTTTGCCTCACTGCGTCTATTTAAATTTGTTGCAGTGAGGATGACTGCCTCTTCCCATGGCTTTTTATGGTGCCCACCAGGATGGGGCCGCAGCTTTACCTGGGGCTTCCTGACGCAGCTCGGGTGCAAGCCCACGTACAACCGGTACAGCACAAGCACACAGAACCCAGAACACAAAATGTTTCAGAGTGGTTTGGGAAGGGCTGTGCTGTGCGGGGCCCGCAGCAGTCAGGGGTGCTACCGTTGTCCGTAACTGTGCTTTAACGGCCTGCCCCAACGGTGGGGTGTTGCCGCCTTCAAGCCTCAGCAACGCTGGCAGCCTTAGTTTCACAACCAGTTTTAAACGTGGTGCCTGTACTTGCACATGCAAATCACTCGCTGGTGTTCGCCTGCGCACATACTGGGGTTTTTCAGTTTATACCACGTCTCGTAGCATTGCTATCGCCTCTCAGAGCTGCAGGCGCAGAGCAGGGCTGGCGCGGGCACCAGCTTCCCTGCAGCAATAGCAGGGGACAGCGGAGAAACGCCGGCAGGCGTGGGAACGCCAGAGCCCTCCGCCTGCGGTCCCCTGGGCAGCGGCTGGACCGGTGGCCCGGTCCCTGCCCGCTCTTTGGGGCGGTGTGGCAGGAGAGTTTCTGCAGATGGTGTCCTCCCGGGTGAAAGGCAGAGCCCAAAGGGTTTTTTGCTGGAAGTCATGGTGACTAGCCCACAAGGAGCAGGCCTGAGCTGGAGCTGGGTTGGCCATTGGCACTTAATGAGAGAACGGGACGGGGAGAAGGGACCAGCTATGGAGGGGGCACTTGAAGCACGACCGGCACATGAGGAAACCAATTTGGGTAACTGGCCCTGGCCGCCCAGGGTAGGAGTTCAGGCAGGGAGAAGGGAGCGATGCCTCCCCCATGTCGTCCCCGCGGGCACGCAGCCCGTGCTGCTGCTAACCTGCGGGGAGGGGCTGGCGGCAGCACGGAGGCGCCCGCCCTGGAACACACAGCCTTGCCTATTCCCAAGGGTACTGCAATGACTGTAGTTAGTGTGATGATGGATGCCGTCCCTGACTTCCAGGACCTGTGCCACCTTGGCTGCACACGTAGCCCTTCTATGCAGTGGTGTCCCAAAATGGGACGGGGCGTGCTCCCATGCCCAAGGACCTCTGCACCCCCCCACCACCGCAGGCGTCTCCCAGTCGTTCGTGCATCCCACCCTGCTCCCAGCCAGAGCCCGCTGCCTTTCACAGACCCTTGGTAGCGAGCTGGGACTGTGCCAGACCAGACACTTACTCCTCCTTCCTTGCTGGCCTTTCTGAAATATTTTCCGCACCCCTGCAGGTGACGAGGGATTTCTCACCTTCTGCAAATCCTGCGTGTGCTGCTGCTTTGTTTCCCTGGTTTCCCAAGGCAGTGCCGCGACTTCCCGGCTTGCTGCGGAAGGACTGCGCGCTCAGCCCGTCTGCACTGTTGCAAAAGCTGGTAAGTGCCCAGATGAAAATACGAGCGTTTTTCTGTAGGGTGGTTATACAGTTGTGTAACTACTGGAAAGTATGTCTGCACTGGGAGGGGAAGGGAAAGAGAGGCTGCTTGGGTTTTATTGCTTTGATTTAAATAAAAAAGAGATTCCTCTATAAGAGCTGGAGGTTCTTTGGTGCTTAGGAAGGTTTTATGATGTTCTACCCAAGCAGCACTGAAAGAGTACCCGAATGCATTGCAGAACAGTAACCAGAACGCAGGACAGGGGATCACGGCACAAAGCAGGCCACTATAAAAAAATGAAAAATCCATACACAAAGAAACATGGAGGAACGAGAGGAGCACAAAAGTGCAACTAGGGCCACAGCCTGGGTCCGGTGAGAAAGCAGATACGTTGGCACCCAAAGTTTTGCTTGTATCTGATGAAAAAAAGTTAACCAACATGATTTATCCCCCAAACTGAACTTTTCCAAAGCATGGGGATGTCTGAAAGCAGGACTCTTGTCCGAAGGGTCTCCGCAAATGCTATATTGTACACAGCGGTATGATTACAGTGAGCAAGAACCAGGAGATCCTAAAACGCGCTGACAGCCCCTAACATGCCTTATTGTGCTCCAGCCCGCTCGGTACAGTGGGGAGGACCACCCACAGCTCCTAACAGCCATCATGGAAAATTGCACGGGCTGGCCTAGCTAGCCATAATTGGATGGGCAAGAAATTGAGTTTTCCAGCTTGCAGAGCTGTTTACTTGACCTGCTTTAATTTTAGCTGAGATGGAATAATGTGTTTCTCAAGGAAATATTCGGGCATTGTCACTTTTTAGCCTAATAAATCTCATCTTCAGGAGTGTCTCTAAGATGTTCACATTTCTAATGGCAAAGAATGCAAACTCTTTTGCCATTGTAGATTAAATCGAGGGTAGTGTACAGCTAGCAGCTCTTGCCCTGAACCGACTGAACCGCTTGAAAGTTTTAGAGGAGCCAACGTGGGGGTCTTTCACCATATCATTTGGCCTGCTTTTTCCCACTCTGCCGGCCTGCGATTTACTACTTCTGACATATCCCTAATGAAAGTCCTGGTGTGCCAGTGTCACCTTGAATTATGTTTATTTTGAAAGCCTGTGGACATCCCTGTTGCACCCACCCCACCCCCCGGGGCTAAGCGCTTTGGGACTGACTGCTGAGGATCGGTATTGGCGTGTGTTTACTTTGCTCCAAGCCCAGCAGCTCTTTGGGCTGAAACCTGAGAGGAGGCGACCACGCGACTGCCTAGGCAACCCACGGGGGCTGCGGAGCCCCGCGGGCAAGCCTCCGTTTACGGGACAGCGAGGAGGGTTTGCACCGGCAGGCTTTGTTTCGGAGAGGTTGTTGCCCATGGTGCCGTTGGGTTCTGACGGCACACTAACTCCAAAGTTGGCCTGCACGTTTCAGCTGGAAGTTTATGCCACAGCAATTTTGGAGGGATTGAAAAAGCCATAAAAAGGTGTGAAACGCAGCGCCCTGACACACGGGCCGTGGGCGGTGGGAAGCTGGTGTCCCCAGGGAGCCCCGGTGCTTCGGGTGTTCCTCACTGCCGGAACGAGCCCTTGACAGCCTGGGCAGCACGGCGCAGCTCACCTCGGCCTTAGGCTGCTCTCGTGTACGCCTCGGCCATAGCTCACTTACCCAGTCCCCAAAACAGGGTGTTCCTTGACCGTTCCAGTCCTGCGTCAGTCTGGCCTGAGCGTCTTTAAAGCCACTAAAGCCAGGCACCGCTGTCCTAGCAGCACTCTCACAGTAAGGCTGTTGGAGCTCTTGAGAATTTCAAACCATTTTTTTTGCAATAGTTTTATTTACCAAAACTTGGGGTTGTAGCACAAAAGAAAGAGCTCGGTAACTTACACTTTGGCCAAAATCACACGGTTGCCACAAATCAGGAAAACAACCTGTTTTAAGGAAAACTGAAAACGTTGCCAGAAACGGAATCAGTACCGGCATCTCCTCTCCCCTCCGCTCCCCGCTGCCGGGGGGCACACTGCTCCGTCGGGGCCTGGGGTGCGCTGCCAGGGCACGGGAAGAAACTCATCCGGCCGTCCCCGCTAACGAGAGGCCCTCTGGCTGGGTCTGCCTTGCCCTCACGGCACCGGGAGCACGCGTGCTGCAGCTCAGCAAGGGCTCCCGTTTTCCAGGCTTTCGCTTCCCAGTGTCTTTCAGCACTGCCAAATCTGTTCAGGTTACTGAGAACAACAATAATGTCATCAAACTGACTTTTACTCCTTTATATTCTGGCTTGAAAAATCAAACTGAGAAAAAAAATCATAAACTCATTAAGGCTTAATCTAAACCAACAGTTTGGCGCCAAGTGTCCATGTTCGGCCTGTTCATTCCATAAACAAGTGTCCCCTCAGACAGGGATAACGCGGAAGGGGTGCAGATGACAAACAGCACGTTCGTAGGATCTGCATTCCCTCTGAACGGGAGGGAAAAAGAAGTGTGTATTTACCAGTAATTAACATTTTAACTAGTGTTTGGTGAAATCCGTAATGTGATTAAAAAAATGAGAATCCCTGGATTACAGGGAAGAGCAATTACCTAAATGAAAACTACTGAAAAGTTGCGCAGAGGTATATAATAATAATAATAAAAAAGATCCCCCTCCCCAGTGGGAACTGATTACACGGCAATCCATGCCACTTAGTCAAACATCAGCAGAGGATCCCACAGACCCATAATTAGCAACGTAACGAGCCGAGCCTTGAGAAAACAAGCCGGTCCTCAAGACAGCAATCTTCCTCCGAGCACCCAGCCAGCGGGCTGCATCTGAGGGAGAGGAGGAGGAGGGCCAGGCAAGAGGAGGGCCAGCAGGGAGTGCCCCGTGTGCTGCTCCCAGTGGCCCTCAAGGGGGTGACAGGGAAGGGTAGGAGGGGGCAAAGCAGTCGTGCCCCCCCCCCCCCCCCCCCAAAAAAAAAAAAAAAGAAAAGAATGAAAAAGAAGGGGAAAGAATCCCACTTGCTTCTGCAGAAGCTGCCTAGCGACACACAACTAATTACTACGACTGGTCCCCTGTTTGCAGGTCTCGTTATCAGTAAAAATAATACTGAAATGAGCCCTCGCAGTCTGGGTATCCGCAATTACAGCCTGAATGGCATGAGAGGATTACATGAAGTGCTCTTGGCGTGGAGGGTGGGGGACCCGGGCGCCGCGCTCGAGAGCCGCCGGCAGCTGCGGCGGGGCTGTGCACCTGCTGCTCACCAGCCTGCCCGCGCCGCCCGCCAAACCCGCGCCCCCCGCGCCCCCCGCGCCCCCCGCGTCACCCGCACCCTGCATCCCCACACCGCACCCCGCATCCCCACGCCGCGCCCCGCATCGCCACACTGCGCCCCACACCCCACACCGCACCCCGCATCGCCACACTGCGCCCCGCATCGCCCACGCCCACCCGCGCCCGAGGGGGGCTGGCGCTGGGGGGGCCGCCAAGGGGGGAAAGGGGGATCCTCCGCCTAAGGAGGGCTCGCTGCAGCGCCGTGAGAGGCGTCTTGGGGCGGCGAGGGGGGATCTGAAGCCGGAGCGTGGGGCCGAAGAAGCGGGCGAGCCGGCTCCATTTGAATGCAGAGGCAGCAGACAGAGTGCGAGCTGAGATTGGCAAAGTTTCAATGTAAATCCAGGGGGGCAAGGGGGATGGGGCTGGGATGAGAAGAAAGGACTCTTTTACTGTTTCATGCTTCTAAGTCCTGCCGATCAGCATAAGCTCGGCTCGACATTCTGGGAATAGCAATGAGGCACACACAACAATCAAAACACCCTAAATCTGTTTGATGATTCAGACACTTCGTGCATCTGCACCGACAAAATGGGACTTCAATTAAATAACTTGCAGATTTCCACAGAGGGGGGAAAAAGTCGGGGGAACATGAGGATTTTTAATTAGTAACTCCGAATACAAGCTGTTTTTTTAATTAGGTGTTTGCACTACCACTTTATTCTTAAAGGGAGATTTGTAAGCGCGTGGGATTGTTGTGAAAGAGGATCCTGGACAGTTTGTTCCTAACATTTTGTTGCAGCCTGCATTTGCCCCTCAGCGGCTTTTCTTTAGCAAATGAAACTCAGCTACAAGCCCAAGGAAGTTGTGCAAATTAAGGCTGAGATTTTTTTGAAAGCTTTAAGTGCATAAACGTATCCATAAATATAGGCAGACGTGTGTGTAGTGCCCGGGCTACGTTTTAAGGCCCTGCAACAGTTTTCCTGCGTTGCAGATTGCTCTCTGTGGCTAGCCTGGCTGTACACAGAGCGGGGCCGTGGCGAGGACGCACGTAGCGGTACCACGGCGGGGCTCAGGCAGAGGCGGTGGAAGTCTGTTGCAAAGTTGAATGAAATTCCCGTAGGACTTTACTACGCTGCAGCCACTGCCTTTAGCCGGAGCAAGCCACTAATGACTGCAAGCCTCAGAGCCTGAAAAATGATGGGTGAAAGCCCAGACCCTTTGAAGTCATCGAGCGCTTTTCATTGACCACTGGGGTCAGGACTGACGCTCACCACCTCCCCAGCGTGCTCTGGCCCGGCACGGGGATGCACGTCGCTCACACGCACGTGAACCTGCAACACCTCCCCGCCAAAAGGCATCCTCTCCGTGGCAGGCTGTGATTTTGGAGCCTTAGAAAACAGGGCTGGTCTTTGGAGTTAGGCTGACCAGCCAGTGGTACTGGACACCTCTGTGTTGATTTTAAAACCGTTACCCGAGAGGAAGCTGTGGCATTAACATACTTTTGAATCTTTATGTCTTGGTTCTTGGGCAACTTTTGCTTTGCCAAAACTTTTACAATGACGTGGAAGAGATTGAAAGTTGGATTTCCTCTCCCCCTCCCCCTTTTCCTAGCAGGGGTACAGCAAGGACATGATGTAAAGAGGGACCATCATCAGTTATCCACATGCAAACAAACCGAGGTATGAGGATTTACCACAGACTGACTTTCTTTTTTAAAAATTTATTTCATGTGTTAATACAAAGACTATTTAGCAGAAGTAGAATGCCAGGATTTGCATATGAATAGGTACGTAAAGATCAACTAGATCAACTCATTAGGGCCTGAACATCTAAACATAGGGAAGTCAAAGAGGCCAGAGCTCAAGAGCCCGGCTGCTGAGATTCCCAGTGCCTAATCCAAGCAAAGCTGATCGTTTCAAACGCATTACTGTTTTTCCTGCCTCAACAACAAAAAAAAATCCTTTACCTGAAATCAAAGCTCAGTCCAAGGAGACAAGAGCCTAAGGACTGTGCCTGGGACTCAGTCCCTTCCTTTGCCACAGGCTTTCCTCGTGGCATGGGGCAAGTCACTTAGGAGGGGACTCGCCTCGCCCAGCAGCGCCTGTCTGGAAGGGAGGGATTTTGACGGCCTCGTCACCCGGGCTCCCTCGGCGGGCGCTTTCCCAAGGGCCCTTCGCTCCCGCTGCAGCATCCCCTCCCCAGACAGCGGCGGAGGCTCGGGCTGCAGGTGCTGATCTCGGCCTCGTGCCTATGCCAAGAGTGTCGCGGGCTGAACTGAGCGTGGAGCCCGATGGGCCTCGGTTCGTCGTCTGTAAAATGGGATTAAGTGATTAATGCTACCTCTGTATCTCGTGGGTGAGTTAGGAAGTGGGATATATTATAAAGCGTGCGATGTTCAGATATTAAAATAGTGGGAGTGATATGGATGCCGTGAAAAGATAAGGTCCTGATCCAGTATCTGTGGCAACCAAGGGAATCTCTCCTCTGGCCTTTTGTGGGTATTAGATCAATCAATCCCCAGTGACATTATCCATTCACTGCAGAGTAAGTGAAGGTATGGCCAGAATTCTTCCACTGGCAGAGAAGGGAGAGGGTATGGGAAAGCCCTGACCTTACTCTATGCTTGAATAGTAGGAAGAGGGAAAGCACAAACAGGCTTTCAAAGCTGCCTACAGGATTTGGACACATCAGCTTATTAATGTTAGCGGAAATTGGGCATCCACATCTCTGGAAATTTCAGCCTCTGCATTTACAACACAAAAAGAGCCCAACCACAGAGGAGATATTTCCCTAATCTTGCCACCACTGCAGATTTTTGTTTGAGCTTCCTTGGATTAGACCTTTAGCAAACGGCGCTGCTGGGACGTTACGGGAAGGACACGTTTACTCCTCACCCACGCCGAGGCGCAGCAGCCCGGTGTCGGGGCAGCGTATTCTCATGGCCAGATCCTCAGCCTGTCATTAAACCCGTCTTTTGACCTTGGGCAAGTCACTTAACCTCAGTTTCCTCTGACTGTAAAATGTAGATAAAATATTCCCTGCCTGACGGCGGCGCGGGGAAGATTAACAGTTAGGCATTGTTCGGAGAGCCTTGAATAAGAGCTGTGCGAGCATGCGGAGTGCTGTTTCTATTGGATACTGCTTGCTCTGCCGACACACAGAAGGGCTGACTTTTAAACTGGCAAGAAGCCCGGGCCCGTGACTAGTGGTGTGCCCCATTTGAATGCACAATAACTACAGTTGCATGCACAAATTGGGAATCCGTGCATGGAGGCTGGACACACGGTTGTTTACCGAACAGAAGAGTTTCTCTCGCGCGCTCGCTGGAAAGCGGAAGGGCTCCACTTAGCAGGTGGAAAAAGCAGCGCCGCCACCCAGGCGAGGCCAGGCAGGTTCTAGGCAGCCCTGGGGACAGGTTAGCAGGGTCTGATATTGTTCCCTCCAGGGACGGGAAGGCGGGCACTTTGTATTGGCCTGGGTTAAAATTTCACACTCGTTTTACAGCTCTCACAGGTTTAAGTGTGCTAAACCAGATCCTTTCGTGGCAGTTGAGGAGGGGAAAGTTCCACAGGTCTGATGCGAGTAAATTGGGACTGAAACAAACGGCCTAAGTGCCCTGCACACTGAGATAAACTGGACTTGGCTGAGGACCTGGCACTCTCTGCACGCAAAGCCAGGACCAAACCACTGCTGGGGCAGCCCATGGTCGCGCGAAGGCTGGGGAGCCCTGGGGAGCGCTGGGGTGTGGGGCTGGGCGCCGGCGCCCTGGGCAGGGTGGCGGGGGCTGGTGGGACGGTGCTCGGGGCTGGGCCGCGATGGCAGCGGTGCGCAGCCGGGCTCTTCCCAGCGCCGCAGCTCCGGGAGGAAAAGCATCTCCTGAATAAGGTGGGGGTGAGCGGGGGAGGAAGAGGGAGCGAGGGCAGGGAGGCGCTGGCTGGGACAGCGCTCTCTTCCCACTGGCACAGAACCCCTTTTGCTACAGCAGCCAAACCTTTAACCGGGAACGGCTCGTCCCTCTGGGCTCTCTGCTTTCTGCCGGGCTGCCACTGGCGGTATCCAGAAGCGATGGCAGCGAGCTTTTCCGTCTGCTTTCCTGTGCCATTCAGCGTCAGGGCCACCCTCGCTCCAAGCTCGTCCTGCTTACAGGTGCCTTACCCCTGCCCCAGGCTGGGATCCGTCCCGCAGCCCTGGGCTGGGATCCGTGCCATGGCCCCAGGCTGGGATCCGTGCCGCGGCCCCGGGCTGGGATCCGTGCAAGGGTGGATGTTCCTCGCACCCCAGCACGCCAGAAGGCGACGATGGCCTCGGGTGGCATCAGGCCCCGCTGTCGACGGGGAAGAAGCAGGCTGTGTAGGTCTCTCTTCAGGGTGGGTGAGCAGCACCAGCTTAGGATGTCCCCATTGCTACGGCTTATCTGCTTTAAGCAGTAATACACTAATTTACTACTGTGGTAGGAATGATTGAAATATTTAGACATAATGGAGGAAGTTTAATAGGGTCTACTGAGAAACCCAGGTGTTTAGATCAGCTTAAAAATAATAACCTTCTCCCCTGCTGAGCGCTTTCTTTTCACAATAAGCTCAGCTTTTATTCTTAACCATAAAGACTACCTCAGACAGGAAATTATTCACGTGATTGGTCTTTACAAGTAGCGGAGGGTTTAAACTCGGGGCTGGAGAGGTCATTAGTGGACAGCCATGTGATTAACCTTTGCTTGCCCGTTCCTTTTCACACTTTGTTAACAGCTCCCATTATTGCCCTTCTGTGTCTCAAGGAAGTAGTTTATTGACAGTATTAAAAATACATAGCTACAAATTCCAAAGAGCCCATCCTTGTGTAAAACCTCCGCTGAGTTCTCGCCAGAGGACGTACATGGGGCAGAGCCCCGACATTTCTGCTGAAAGGGAATCCAGGAACGAGTTGGCCCATTAACACTGGATTTGAGGTAACATCTGTTTGTTTTACCCATCACGGGACCTGTTTCCCAGCCTGTCTCGGAAAGTTTTATACCCCCAAAAAGGCTAAGGTTTAGTTAAAGAGCAGCGCTAGTGCTTGTCTTAACGGACCGCAGCTCAACAGGAGTCGCACCAGACGCTGGGTATCTCTGTGAGTAGGGGTGGGCATCCAAAGGACTTTGAAATCTTGGTCAGAGTGATGCAGTCTGTGCTTCCAGTGCTGCCCGGTTTGATGTGCAGACAATTCATGTGCTAGTTGTGCGGTTTCGAACCGAAAGGGCAGCCTTGCATTTCCGTCCTGAGCCGCGCTCTGCCATGGTGCTCGCCGAGCGCCGGCTGGGGTCGGCCGGGGAGCGCGTGCCCCACTCCGTCCTCGCGCCCCACTCCATCCGCGTGCCCCACCCCGTCTGTGTGCCCCACTCCGTCTGTGTGCCCCACTCCGTCCTCATGCCCCACTCTGTCCTCATGCCCCACTCTGTCCTCATGCCCCACTCCATCCTCATGCCCCACTCTGTCCTCATGCCCCACTCTATCCGTGTGTCCCACTCCGTCCACGTGCCCCACCCCATCCTCGCGCCCCACTCCATCTGTGTGCCCCACTCCATCCTCATGCCCCACTCCGTCCTCGCGCCCCACTCCATCCGTGTGCCCCACTCCATCCTCGCGCCCCACTCCATCCACGTGCCCCCATTCCGTCCTCACGCCCCACTCCGTCCTCGCACCCACCGGCGGCACAGCCCCCTCCCTCTGACACGCACGGACCCACAGGGTCTGGTGCACGGGAGGGTCCCTGCCCCCAGCCAAAGAAGCCAAGCCCCGGGAGAAGCAGCGCGCAGGCAAGAGTGACAAGCCACGGAAGAGGAAGAGAAGCTCCGTGCACCCATGCCGGGGGGCAGCACCCTGCGCCTGCCCGGCTTCACAAGGGTCTTGCACAGCAGTGGTAGTGAAGGCTGCAGCAACAAGAACAGACGGCGGGGGGCAGGGGAGAGGGGCGCCCCCTTCACTTATTTATTTTGCACTGCTCTTGCAGGGTAAGTTCAAGAGGGGGGCGGAAGGGGGGAGGTGTTCGGTGGGGGCCTTCCCAAAGCAACGGGGTCTTTTGGACAGAAAGGAGAGTGTCGAGGCATCTTGACGGAAAGTGGCTGAATGTGCCTGTTCTCGTGAGCCCCTGGAGCTGCTGGGCATTTCCACACACAAAGGGGCACTTTCTTGGCAGCTGAGGAGGAGGAAGGGCAGAAGTCAGAGAGGTCAAAGGAGAAAGGCAAAGGGGAACGTCAGTTTATGAATGCAAAACGTACAGTAGATTTTTTTTGTCAGTAGAACATGTACACTGAAGAGAGCCCCCGGGCAGCCGTAACTTCCTCAGCTGGCGTTTATTTGGCAGAAACCCCGAGCCTCCGTGCATTTACCAGCGCTGCAGGAAGCATCCACCCACGCCGTCAGCCTGGCGGGGCGCTGAGCCCCTGCAGCTCCCCCTGAAGGTGCTCAGTGCCGTGGTTCTCAGCACCCTGTGGGGACGAGGCCATAGCCCCGGGTGGCCGTAGCCCCGGGTTGGACCCGCAGGTCCCAGGGTCTGCTGCTGGGCAAGGCGAAGGACAAAGCCTGGGGGCTGGGATCCCCCGCAGCCTTCTCTGCTCCAGGCTGAACAAGCCCAGCTCCCCCAGCCTTTCCTCCTAGGGGAGATGCTCCAGTCCCCCCAGCATCCTTGTTGCCCTCCTCTGGACTCTCTCCAGTAGCTCCTCATCCTTCTTGAACCGGGGAGCCCAGAACTGGACCCAGCGCTCCAGGTGGGGTCTCCCCAGGGCAAGAAGTGTCTCTTCAGCAGCATAAAAGCATTTTATCAACAACACCGCCGAGGCGTGAGCGCGGCTGTAGCAGCGAAGGGCCTCCAACCGCCGCACCTCAGTCATTTACCTGTACCGCCCCACGAGCCTCTAATTAAAGCTGTGCCAGAGCTTCTGCGTGTTCTCAGCTTTCTGGAGTTTATTGCTTGACTTTAAAAATTAGCTGCTGGCTAAAATTTGTCATACAAGGACTTACATGGGAGCATGTTTTAAATAATAATAATAAACACCCACTTTGACAGCTTTATAAGTTATTACAGAGTTTCAAAAAAGAAATCTGTCAGTTCAGGTTTTCTTCGGACCCCCTGGAAATGCTGCTGTCTGTTAAGCAGCAGGCCCTGACGTCGGGCGCTGTGTGTAAGCGCTGGGAGGGAAGCCAAGGCCCGCAGCTGAGGCGTGTTTCCAAAAGAAGTTACCGCAGGTGTGTTTTATTAACTCACCTCCCCGACTATTTCTTCTGCATTTCAGGTCAGGAACTTCAAGGCTGGGTCTCCCTGCCCTGCTCCTGTTGTTTGGCTCTGGCTGTGGCACAAAGGCAAGTGGCACAAAGGCAAGTGGCACTTGGGTGAGATCTTGTTGTGCTGTTGTTTTGGTTGTGGGGTTTTATGTTGTTGGGATTTTTTTTTACGGCATAAAAAACCTGAAAGTTGGCTGAAGTTGAGAGCTCTCAGCTGGAGTTGCTTTGATTTGCATTGCTCCTTCTTGCACAGTGGGGGTGTCAGGGGGGGAATAGAGGCTGTGCTTCCTTGCTCCGGTGCTGGACCCAGGCTGGACCCATCCTGAGCCTGACCTGCCTTAGAGCAGGATGGGCAGGACACGGAGCACCCTGACTTTCGCCTGTCCCGTTCTCCTGTGCCGGGTGCCCGTCACCCTCCAGCCACCACTCGATAGCAGCAGCTCGGTGAGAGTTCTCTGTGCTGTGCTCTGGTCGGGGCTTTTGTGGGGCTGAATGGGGGCTCCCTGGCGGGGGCTCTCTTCCACTGTAACTCCCAGCTCTGCTCTTGCCTTGGAGGAGCCCAGAGAGCCCCCTGGGAATTGGGTGCATTTTGGGGGAGCCTTGAGCATGCTGTGAATGAATGGATTTGGCGCTGGGTAGACAAATAAGGGTTTGCTCAGTCATGCAGTTGGTTCTGCCTGTGAGCTACTGTACTTCAAATGCTCCCTGCCCTGCTGTCCTCTCCCTGCAGCCGTCACTTGCTCCCTTGGGAAGGGCGCATCCACGTGCCGCCAGCAGCAGAGCCTGGTTGCTCCCCAGAGACCGCGGGCGTAGTGTAACTGCAACACCCTGCAGGCAGAAACCCCTCCTGCTCTGAACCTGAGGCTGCTCAGGGTTTGCTTGCGTGTTGTTTCTGCACTTCCACAGTTGGGAATCAGCAGGGGTTTCAGACACTGACAATATTCACTTTTCTGAGCACGTGTAACTTCAGCCGTGTAGCCAGGGCATGTCCAAGCAGCTCTAAGGGCTGTTCTGTCTCCTTACGTTGGCTAACGTGACTTCAAATACCCTAGCCTGAGCAGAGTTTTGTAAGCATGCTAAGGTTTTGGGGAAGGGAAAGTCCTTTCAGGGCACACCTCGGTGTTTTAAATGCAGAGACACCTCCTTTTCTACCTTAGCAGTGGGTTCATGGCTTTACGAATCTGACCAGAGCAACCAAAACCCGATGGCCTTTCTGACACAACTTTGTGGCCAAGATTTCCCATGGTAAGGTTGGCTTTGTTAAGGTTGGCTTTGTTGGGTTTTTATTGGTTTTAAGTTCTGGTTGCCGCTACATTAGATACACCTGTAATGACCTGGAAGGGTGATGCAGGCTGGGGGGCCCACGCTGGGGTCTGAGCTTTGCCACAAGCCGGTGGGATAGAGGGAATCCCCGCAGGAACCTGCGTCCCCCTTGCTCCCGCTGTAGAAGCGGGCGGGTGGTGCTTCCCCGCTGCACGCCTGGCTGAGAGCTTTCAGCAGGACACCCTTCTTGCTGCTTTGGTGGGGCGGGGGGCTTGCTTGGGTGGGGTTTTTTGGCTGGCAGCTCTAGTTCTTGCTATAATGCCAACATTAAGTAATGAGGAATGAGTGAGGCCACGCTTCTCCCCACCCGGTGCAGGGTACACCCTACCGCAGGCTGGTTGGCTTTGGTGGGGAGGGATGAAGAAGCCCCTACGCATGGGGACTGGCCACGGAGGAGGGAGGAAGGAAGGACAAGGCTAATTTTTTTGGCAGTGTTTTATTTTGAAATCCCAGGCTGAATGGTTTGCACTAATGTGCTGGCAAAGGGGAGAAGAGGTGCCGAGGAAGCTTTAATATTGCAGCGTTAACGCAGTTTTAGTCCTTTTCCCTGCCCCCATCCATTTCTGCCCTGGGAGTCACGTTGAGAAGCGCGTTCTGTGGCATCGCCGTCTGCTGTGTATATGAGATCTTTGTGTGTTTCTACCTCATGCTGAATTGTAATTGCGTTTTTAATATCTTCAGAAAGAACTTTCCTATAACTGGAATGCCAAAATATCAAATCCAGCTGGGTAGGACCCCGGTTTCGTCCTGGGCAGCACTGCTTTGGGTTCCTCCTCTCCGAGCGCCGCCCGCACCGAGCGGCCCGGCGGTGCCTGGCTGCCTCTGCCACAGTGCCGTCTTAGGGTGCCTGGCGCTCGGGCTGCTGGGACAAAAGCTGATTCAGAGCAGCCTGGTGCTCAGGTATACTGAGAACTAAACCTCGAGCAGATACCATCAGAACACATTTCACTTGTGACCTTTCACAGCCAATGAATTGGAGGGATTTTCCTTTGCTGTGGATCAAATTTAAAACTACTTCCCAGGAGTGAAAGGTCATCACGTGGAGTCAAGATATCCAGCTAAATACAGCTAAATAGAACTCGTTAGCATCACAATGAAGAGGGTTATATATTACCTGGTCTGGAGGATGACTGAGCGGAGCAGGAGGAGGGGGAGAGCAAAGGAACAGATCCCTCATCACCCTTAATAAAGCACCATAATAGCAGAGGAAAAGCACGGAGAGCAGAATTTGATTAAATCTGCCCTTTAAATCTGTTCCTTTTGGCCAGCAGTGTGAGGGGCCAGAAGTACATGGGAAGTGTCACATAAAGGATGTGTTCTCCTCTTGCTGTGTTTGCATTCGCGGCACTTACAGATCTGCCAAAGTGAGAATATTCTATACGGCAGCTCCTGGCAGGGCTTTGATCTCCAGATACAGCCCGCGCCGAGGAAGAAGGAAATCCAGCGATCTCGTGTCTGAAATCAGATTCCCTCGGAGGGGCGCGCTGCAGCTCCAGGCACTATCTGATTGGCAGAAGGATCTGGTTTAGAAGGGGATCCGTGGCCTCCTTTATCCCTCCCAGCCATCGCCCTCCTGGGGAGAGCTCCTTGCTCTCCAGGCCTCTCCCAGCGACCGCTATTCCAGCCTCCCTGTTTCTGGTTCTGCTTCAGGGCGGGATGCTCTCCAGACCGAGCGCCAAGCTGCACGGCTCCCTCCTCGGCAGCAGGGCAGGGGATGTGAGACGAGTGCGGGAGGCTTGGGAAGTGCTTTGGGATCTTTGGTGAAGAGGCTGTCTCAGATGGAAAGGATCTACACGCAAACCTTGGCACTGCTGTCCTGTGAAGGGAATGGCTCATAGTCAATCATTTACCTTGGTGATCTGGATTGCGGCTCCCCCCCCCCGCCCCCCCTTGGCATGGTTGGGTCTTTGTGTGCCGTCTCTATTTTCTGGGGGAGGGAAGGGTGGATGAGATCAAAGAGAGGGATCAGCTCCTTTGTTTATTTTAAATGAAGCACTATTTGAATTCTCTCAACCTTTTTCGCAAGTGGTTCCTTTGCTTACATATATTGCTTTGGCTTTTCTGTGCTTATTCAAGGCTTAACGTTCATAACAGCCAAGCAAGTTCCTGTCATTAGCAGCCAAATAGAGCTGGGCATCTTCAGAGGCTCTTCTGCTGTTTGATTTGGAAAGGGAACATTGGGAGTTCTGCTCTGGCTTCCAGCATAAGCTGGGCTCTGGGCTGCTGCACCCAACAAGCCTACCTCGGCGAGCGCATCCCCGAGGACAGGCACCTCTTCCCCATGTGGGGGCTTCCAGCTCTGGATGATGCCGTTCTGCTACCGTAGGTGGTATTGGATTTCTTCTCTGGCTGGTTAAGCAGGACCTGAGCTGGGGAAAGTGTTAAAGAAATAAATTGGATTTTGAGCACCTTGTGGCTACAATGCCCTGTTCCCACTCTCCCCCCGCTCCTGCCCCGGGCCATGCTCCCTGCTCCCTCTCAACACCAGAACCAGCAGTCTGCCACAGTTTGGGAGCGGGGGCAGACGTGGCTCTGAACAGAACCAGATTTTCCCAAGCCAGCCGAGCGTGTCAGTAAGGCAGCAAGGGTTCTGCTCCCTGCGAAACCGCCGGCGGTGCCGCGGCTGCATCCACAGGCAGCAGTGCCTCTGCCGGCTGCGTTTGGAGCGCCAGACCCCAACCCTGCCCTTCCCGAGCTGTGAACCTGGGAGAAGCTGGGGACCCTCGCCCCCTCCCAGGGAAACTCTTCTGTTTCTTGCCCCACGTGCGATGCTCCGGTCGCACCTGCAAGCGGCGTGCTCGGGCAGCTGAAAGTGAGCACGTAGGACGGGTGGGCAGGAGCACTACCGAAAGGGGTCAGCAATGAAAATTCACACTGATGTGTGCTAGCCCAGGGATTAGCTGTGGTGGGTGTGAACGGTCTGGTTAATGTACCCAAATAAGCCACCGCTCGATGCTAGCTGTCCTAGCTCTCTTAATGCTTCGCTTACCGTGAATCACTGAAGAGATCTCAGTGGAGGATGGTCCTGGGAGAAGTCTGGAATATTTACTCTTTTTTTTTTTTTTTTTTTAGAATAAAACTTTTGTTTAAATGACTTCCAATAAACCTACCATCCATGTACTGGAAATACCTCAACATTTCCACCCCTGCCTGAGGCAAGCTCTGCTGGAGTTAGGCAGTGCTGATTTATACCAGCTGAGGACCCTGATTTGATTTTATTTTATTTTTATTGGGGGTTTTTGTCCTTGGTTATAAAACTTTTACTAGCTGGAGGAGATCACATTCCATTCGGGAGCTCGCTTTATGTTCTTCAGATAGGAAATCATCGCCTTGGTGCAGACAAGTTTCAGCATTTCAACCTTGAGAAAAGGGGGGGCGGGCGGGGGGAGCAGATTAGACTTCCAGCGCTTCACGGGGATGGGGAATTGCCCCCAGCAGGAGCAGGCAGAGGGAGCCTGTTCTGTAGGGAACATCTGGAAACGGAGACACACATATTGCTTTGCTTCGTCCTTCCAGAGCTGCAGGGAAATTTTGGCCCAGAAACCGCTGCCTGCTCTGGGTCCGGGCTCTCCCCATCATCTGCAGCCCCCTCCTTTCCCAAGGGCTCGCCCTGCCCTCCCCGGGCATTTCCAGGCATAACGCAATGCGGTGACCTGGCGTCTTCGGCAGGGTAATCGGCCACCTCTCTACCCTGTGTTTTAATGAGGAAATGATCTTCCTCCCCTGCTTTTAATGCAGTATGTCTTTTTGGATTATGGGAATGCCGTGTACACCTGAGCCGCTGCCGAGTGATTCTATCAGTTGGGTTTATCTTAGAATTGTTCCGTGCTTTCGTGGTTTCTAAGGCAACCACACTTTTTGAATGAGCTGCAGAGTAAATGAAGGTACCCAAAATACGTGAGGGGTCGACCTGTGTGATGTGCCACTGGTGCACGAAGCACACGCGCGTAGCCCTTCAGCTCTTAAAACATTGAGGGCTAAATGGTGCCTCGAGCTCTTGCAGACCCCATTTCCATCGGCCTCGGGTCTGCCTTTGCTGGTACGGGACACGGTGCTCGGTGGGGGCTGCGAAAGACCCAGCAGAGCCTTGAGGGTGATGGGCTGGGCCTGGAGGAGCTCAGCAGGTTCAGGCCGTTTCCACATGAAAAGAGGCGGAGAAATCCTGGGAGTTTTATCATAATTGTTGCTCTAAGTGTGATTACGGGGATGAGAGGGCTTGTTTCTCTGTTTTCTAAATATTTAAACTCATCAGGAATCAAGGTACTGGAATTCTGAACTTCTCAGCCTCCTTTTCTCTGTTTCGTAAGGGTCTCTCCTCTCCGCAGAATCTGGACTTTCTGTGTATTTGAAGAGAAATGATTTCCCCAGTGCAGATGAGTTTGGAGCTCATTTATTCTAAGGGTAATTTTGCCACTAACAAACGAAACTGGAAGTGGCGTGGCAGCGAGATGATTTCCCCTGCCCCTGGCACCACGTGAACGTGAAATCGCAGCCTGCGAGCTTGGAGAGGGGCGGCTCTGGGTGTCAGGATCAGGCCCCCGTGCTCGTACCAACAGCGCCCGGGGCATGGATGGGAAATGGCCTGAGCGCAGCGTGGCTTTCCTCTTCTGCCTCCCCCTGCCTCCCCAGCTCCTCCTGGCTTTGCGTTACACGTGTGGGTATTTTGATGCTTCCACATCAGCACAAACCTGGGCCACCTGCATCGGCTTTCGGGCCAAACAGGTAACGGAGACTTCTTATAATGTCAGCTCTACAGTAGAGCAGTGCAGCGTCAGACACACCTCCAACTCTTGTCCACACCTCTTTGGCACAGAAAACTTCGCCGCCGGCCTTCCTCTTGCTTCATTTTTATGTGGTACAGCCCTGGCGCTTCTAGATTCCTGCCCCTCCTCCCCCCAAAGAAATATTTGTTTAATAGATTTTTGCATTGCACTTGCGTTTCCATTTTTAGCACATGCAGATGTGCTCGCTCTGATGGAACCTTTCATTTTGCTAAATGGGGAGAAGGATTTGTGCACACACCAACTGAGCCGCAATTAGGATTTTGTAAGAAAGAGATCCAGGGAAGGTTCCTGTGTAGGCTAGGTCCGAGGTTCCTTGGCAACAGACGGGGAGGAAAAACTTACAGAAATTTCCTTCATGATAGCCTCTTTTCCTCATATGTAATCTCCTGTTGTGCCTCTTCTTCCCCCAAGCCTCCCCCCCCAGTTTCTCTTCCCATGAAGGCGGGTAGGGGTAGGGGTAGGTACTGGGACTGTTCAGAGATGTGCTGGAAATGTGCCACCGCCAATTCTCCTCTCAGCAGCCATCGTTATTCTGCCTTTGGTCTTGATTTCAGCTGAACAAAAATCAAGGTGATGCCCACCGAAATGCCATCATTTAAGCTGTCTTCATTCTGCCTCTGCCACTGGGAGTTAAAACATAGAAAAGCATTTCAGTTTCCAAACCCAAGCATTCACTTTCCTTAATCTGAACAAGAGAATTCAACAGCAATTTATGAGCCCTTTCTGGGACATCCTTGCCATGTTTCCAGGAGAAGCCGGGCAGCCAGTGCTGAATAAGCCAGCCCGTACACTTGCAGCAGTTTCCCAAGGCACCGGCGTGGTACCCGGCCACCGGGCTGGACGCAGCTCGGCACCTCAACTGGCCTAACCTCCAGGTATCCCAAATGCCACAGTCTTGGAAATGGAAGTGCAGGGAGTGATCTGCTGAGTCGTGTCAGGCAGTCGCGAGGGTGAGTGTGGGCTCGGACCTCACGTCTTGGCTGGCAAAACCCAGGACGTTCCCATCGGGGGGATCTGCTCGGAGCCATCGGCGCTGCGCCTCACGCAGGCTGTGGAAATCCTCTTAACGAGCGGGCGGGAAGGGATCCCTTCAACTCCTAGCGCTTGGGGAAAACATTCTTAGGTGGGAGGTTTATTTTAAAAGTCTCTGACTTGTTTTTCTAAGGGAGTGGTCACCAGCTTTCTGAAAATGTTCGGCCGGCCCGAGGACTGAGAGGTCTGAAGAGCTTCTCTCTGCTGAGCCAACTCAAGAGCCGGCATTTCTTTACACAAGTTTAGCAGTGGGTGGTAAACACGGAAAAACGTCTCTTCCCTCCCACCGCAACCCGGCGTGTCACGTAGAGCTGTCGGGAGACAAGGGCTGGCTTGGGCTGGCTGCCGGGTGTCGCTGCGGGAGGAGCGCCCGGCCGGGATGGGGGCTTTCCCCACCGGGGGGGGGTCATCCACACCCCGGGATGGGGGCTTTCCCCACCGGGGG
>JADKXX010008075.1:0-21385 GCA_017310255.1 Butorides virescens | reverse complement strand
GATCATGCAGCACAACTGGGAGCATCACTTGGCAGAGAAGCCCAAACGGGGGCTGCTACGTGCAGTGTGCGCCCCTGTCGCTGTTCAAGGGAGTCGTGCGAACCGCCCCAAAGTGCCCCTGAGCCGCTCTCCCTTCCCCAGCCATGAAAGCAGATCCTCCCAGAGAGAGGTAGGAAACAGAGTTAACTCGGAATCTTGTTATAAAGCAGGGTAACTTCTGAATGTAGAGCTTCGGAGTCCTGTTCATCGGGATAGTTGGGCGGGAGAGGAAACTGATAGCAGCACGGTCTTGACAGCCCGTTGTCATGTTGGAGCACCAATGGCATAGCCCCCACACCGCCCATACGTGCCGGTCGAGGACTACAACAGAGATTTGCACCATTAAAATAATTTCCCAGACAAAATTCACCTTAGCTGATATGCGTTACTGCATTCCCATATAGTTATATATGCACATATAACGAGGGACAGAGGGGATTGGTTGGAATAAATTGAATGATTATACTAAAATGAATATAAAATTAACAATAATACCAAAAAGCTTTCATTCCTCTACAGCTGAGAGCACTCAGCATTTTGCAGACCAAGCCTCCTCAACAATCAATACACGGTGAGATGGTAAAAGTTTGGGTATGGCAGCAGGGTAGTCTCTTTTGGCGTTCTTGCTCTGCAGCGAAATAAAATAATTCTGCAGCTAGGTGGAGGCCAGGTAAAACCCATGGCAGGTGCCGGTGCCTGGCTCCGCCGGGAGTGCCACCCCCCGGGGGTGCGGGTAGTGCTGCCTTCCCTGGCAGCCCAGGAGGCTCCGCTGTGCTCGGGTGGCAACAGGCACTGCCAAAACGAACTCTGGGGGCAGAAACTGCCCGTTCCCTCCCAGAACCTCTTCAATCAATGTTTGTAACGAGCAGGTCTCCTCCCAACTCCTCCTCGACCACCTGAAGGTGCTGACCTCCTTAGATCCTCCCCCATAAGCCTGGTTCTCCAGCTCCTGTATTGTTTGTGTGGTTCCCATCTGAACTCTTTCCAGACAGACAAGTGGATCTCCAAGCTAGGCTAAGCTTTGCTGCCGTGATCTCGGTGGAGGTCCCTACCGGGGCAGGATCGCTTCCCCACCCCCACCTCGACACCTCCCTTTTCTTGCTCTAAGAGGCCACGCTCGCCCTTTTAGCTGCAGCTTTGCATTGAGAGCTCAGGTTGAAGCTGTTATCTCCGCTGACTTTTTCAGTCTCTCTCGGGGTCACTTTTTTCCAAGACAGAATCTTCCATCTTACAGCTGCAATCTGCCCTCTGGGTTCCCAGATGTATCACCTTGCATTTGGCTGTATTAAATGCAGCCAAACTGAGCCGCAAGCATCTGACCGGGAGATTCGGCTCACTCTGTAATAGTAACCAATCTCGGTGATGTCTGCTGAAACGCTATCAGCATGAATTGTATGTCATCGCTCAGGTTGTTGGTAAAAATCTGTAAATACTGCCAGACCATAGGGGAATACGTGCTCTTTTTTTTTTTTTTCCCCCCCCCCATGTGTCTCTCTAAAGGTATCCCGCTAATTGTTATTTCTCCCTTAAAAACTGCACCTACCACAAAGGCTGTTTCAAGATACAGCAAGCATATTCTGTGTGATTCCTTTTATCAGCAGTTTTAACTCAAATTTTCACTTACAGTAGAAAAGTTCAAGAACCCAATGTTAAAAAATTGTCTTTTAGAATACTTTAGGTTGGAAAAGACCTTTAAGATCATCAAGTCCAACTGTCTTCGTGAGCCTGCCCCATAATCCTTCCACCCTCCCCTCCCACCCCCAAAAATACCTCCCAGACAGGTTTGCTAATTCCTAACCTGTGTCAGAAATACGCTAGCACACACACTGGTATGAGTTATGTCCTTGGCACTAATTATCTGTTATTAAAATACTGAACAAACCATTCCATTGTTGTTCTGGGATCGCTCTTGAGCTAGCCTCTGTAGAATGCTGCATGTAATTTAAAGTCTGATTTCCTAAGGAAACTTTATTTAGTGGGATCTGGACATCAGTCACGCCTCCCCAGTAACAACTGAA
Organism: Butorides virescens; assembly: GCA_017310255.1. NCBI lineage: Eukaryota > Metazoa > Chordata > Aves > Pelecaniformes > Ardeidae > Butorides > Butorides virescens. Next base: position 19,328 of record JADKXX010008075.1, on the reverse strand, counting down.
GCTATCAGCCAATTTGAACTAAATTTCCTGGTGAGACTAATGTTCTAGAGACGCTAATTATTAGCAAATTTTGTGAACAAGTTCCAACAAAAAGAGTGGAAGGAGGAGGCTCAAGGTAATGCCTGTTGCTCAGCCAAGCCTACCGGATCCCAGAGCCCTCATCCAAGAGAAGACCTTGGGAAAGCTGGCTCCGTAAGTTCAGTGTCATGGTGCTGGTGGAAGAATTTCTCAGCAGGTTGTTTGTTCCTTTGTCCCCACTGTTTTCTAACGGTAGGCTAAGTTAAACGTGCCGCTTCTCAGCTAGTTCCTGCAGCACGCGTCGGTGGGTGTTGTGTACGACTCCTGATGCAAAAATGTCTGGGTTTGGGAAGTACTGTGTCCGTGCTTATTTCGGCTCCGATGCCAGCATCCTATTAAGAAGGTGGCATCTTCCTCCCGTGCTCCGCACGCGGAGCAGCCGCAGCTGCAGCCAGTCCCTGCCTTTTTCTGCGTATCTGTTCGCCACTTCTCTGTCCCGGGTTAGCAATGACCGTATGTGTGACCCACAGTTTGTGTATTCCTAATAAGCTTTTCTTACAAGGCTTACATGCAGCTCTTTAGACCATGGATATTTCAGGAATTCTGTTGGCTTCACCGAGTAGTTGGCTACATATTCTAGCTTAGAGCTTTTATCTTGCCTTATCTATCTGGTTTCCATCCGTTGTATACAAGCTTTATGTCACTGATTATGCATTACTTGCAGCGTGTACAGCTGCAATACGACACTAATGAGGGCTCCAAGATAGCATCTGTATTGCAATAAACTGTTAATATGGCCCTAGAATGCTGCTGCTTGTGGTTCTGCTTCAGTACGAAGCAGCTGGAAGCGATGTCAGTTGTCATTCCGGATATATTAATACACATGGAAATGAGACGTTATTAACGTGAAGCAACACGTAGTGACTAGAGCAGGCAAACGGGGCTGGGGCTGCAGCCTGCACAGAGCAGCAGCTCACACACCCTTGATGAAACGAGTGTAAGAGTTTTCCAAGAGACTGAGGGTACTCGTTTTGCCTGGAATGTACAGTTGTCCCCACCGTGGCACTCTACTCATCAAATTCTGCTTTGCTGTGGTCTTCCTGAAGATCTCAGTGTCTCTTACAAAAGTCACTAAAACTGCAAAGTAGTCTGAAGAGCATCACAGGAAAAGATCACCCCCGTTTGGCAAGAAGAGATTAAAGTGGTAGTAGCCAAGCATCTTGACTTCCAGGCCCTTATTGTGGTCACTAGACAAGTTTGGCCACCGAATGTGCTTTTCTGAGTGTAGCACCCTGCTGTCCATCATGTCTCTGGCCACGTATTCAGTATGTACAATGTGCACTGCATTATTAAAACGCTGACCGGTGATCTTAAGCTGGTATTGGGTGGGAAGCGCAGCAATTGCAGGTGTCTGTGTGATGGCTGTGGTACGTGTGGTGTCTTCTCTACCACCTGGCAGCGGTGACAGCCTCTCAATAGTGTCCCTCGTTCGGGCACAAATGTGCAGCCCGCCAGTGAGGGCAGTGCACGTTCCACAGAGACGTCCACTTTTAGAGAGACCCATCTTCCCGTCTCAGCCTAACAACCACCGTCCCCCTGGTGACAGGTGGGAAGAAAAATGAAGGTAAGAAATCAGAGAAAGAGGAGCAGAGAGGGGTAATGCTGAAGATGATTCGGGAGGGGAAAGCAACTCCTCCACAGATTGCACCTGCCCTCGCTAGCCTTGTGAATGGTGACTCAGTCGAGGTTACGCGGGGATGTTAAAAAGATGAGACACAACACAAGAGGAAGCAGTGACAGCATGAAAGGTTTGCTGAGATCAAATGAGAGAAATGAGGACTCGAAGGGTCAGTCCTCCCTCTTATGCTTGCAAGTTCAGGCGTTGGCTGTGCAAGGAACCACGGTTGACAAAGCAGGATCTGCCGAACGACGTAGGGATGAAGGGGCTCATTCTTCCCCCTCTTACACCAGCGTTCCATGTGCGATACCCCCAGTGACTTCAGCGCGTAAAGCTGGGAGCGACGGAGCAGCATGTCCTCTGAACGAACCCCTAACTGGGGGGGGTCGCAAACTCCCCTGGGCTCCCCAAGGCCTAGGAACACTTTGGGAAGATTTTAAGAGCTCAGCATTAACCATTTATTTAGCTGCAAAGAAAAGAAAAAAAAAAAAAAGCTTCTGTCTTTGCAAACGTTTCCCAATAAAATGGGAACGCTCATGAGTGAGTTTTTGTTCATGGCAAGCCCTGTGGAGTTCCAAACGCTTCCCGCTACCCGGTGAAAGCTAGGAAAAGCAGCAAAGCCATAACAGCCAAAAATATCCCAGGAAATATTTGGAAGCCATGCAGAACTCGCACAGCAATAAGGGATGGAACCAATACTGCAAGAAGACCCTGTGCAAAGCTGCGTTGTGATTGCGTGCAACCAATGTGGCATTAAATCCATATCCCCCAGAAAATTCTTCTTCTTTCTCCAGCCCCTGGTCCGAAGTGGTTCTGGACAACAACTAATGCCCCTCAAAGGTGTATCCATGGCTTGGACAGGGAAGGTTTTGAGGTTCAGTGCCATACTGAATTTAACGAGACAGTTCTGCTCGGCCCTGCGCTCCCGGTACACGTTGGCCGCGGGGCTGCCCCGTTAGCAGCGTTCCAAGCGTTGCAGCAGGAAGGGGAGATGAGTGTGTAAATGTAAGTGATATTACCTCTAAGTAACTTCACTATTAGTTGGGGTTTTTTTTTCCTGGCCCAATAACATCCATAGCTTTTCTGCCCAGTAAATATGGAAACATAAATCTATTCTTTGATTACGCTGTGTGGTGCAACGTGGTACAGAAACTTTAGAGGTGGTGCTAGAGACAACCAGAAGCACAGGGCGGCGCAGCGATGCCGCCGGGCTGGTTCTCCTTACCGAGAGCCTGGGCTCCTTCACGCAACGCCATGCCGCACTGACGTCGTCATGTTCTTTCTGGGCTCTGAACTTGCGTCTCTGGACGCTGAGATGGTTGGTGCTGGCTGTTGATGGTGCTCTGAGCAAACTGGAGGACATCTGAGGAAGCAGGGGTTTGCACTGAGCAGGCAGAGCCTTTGTAGCGGACTCCGTAGGGTCTTGCTCCCATCGGTCATGACAGTTAAAGACCTCGGTGGTCATAAGATCTTGTGTTCAGTGGGAAGGAAAGAGGAGGAATCTTACAAGAAAAAGAAGATGATCTTTCAGCAAATCTCTCTTTTTCGTAAATGTACTGATGAAAATGATTTAGTTTCATGAAAATATGTGGTGTATTAAGCCAGGCTGCTCACCATGACTTCAAACGGATCTAGCAAAGGTGATCTACTCTGCTGAAGAGGGTTTTTTTTTCGTCAAAATTATCTTAATTTGAAATGCAATGCTCTTAAGAATAGATTTTGAGGTTAACTATTGATCCTGTTGCCCACCATGAGGAACACGCGCGTAGACGCCGTCTGTAACGCAGCGCTATACTCTATAAGGAGAAATTGGTTTGTTTTCACATGGTTTTCAGTTGAAACCACCCGCCCGTGGTCTGAGAGCACCTCCAAAGCAGCACTTAATGTGTGTGTATGTGCATTAATGAATTTCTGTCCCTAGTGAAAGAGGACTGCACGTCTCAGCACTCTGAATGAGAACAGAGCATTCAATCCCTCTCCATAGCAAATTCAGCCTTCAACAAGTTAGTTCTTCCAGGGATGGCAGTGGTGCAAAACTGCTTTGCAAATGTTTTTCTGGGTTTTGTTGCTAGGTGATGACTTGGAAAACTTTGCTATTCCTGCTGAGAGGTTTAAAAAAACAGGCCTCACATTAAAGAGTATAAAAAATAGGCCATCTTGCTCCGTAACTCCCATTTCCTAACTCCCGGAGCCTGCACCCTGTGTGCCTTCTACACTCTCACAGGCCCCTCTCTCCCCCCCACCGCGGGTCTGCTCACAGCATTTGGAGGCCCCAAACCCACTGATACCACAGTGTAAGGAAGGGAGAGAACATTCGGCTTTCTATCCCTGACCACAGCAATTCTGCAAGTGCGTGTTGATTTATACTGGCCTTTCCTTTCTACTTAAATTTTACTGGGTGTTAATTTTATTAATCCAAACCTGAACGAACAGATTGATTACTGATGGAATGGTTGCAATTGCTTTCATGTAGCAAGAAAGACGAAAGCTTTGGGGATGCCCCTGCTGCCATTTACTGGATCACGTACCTGGGCTGGACACAACCCCCCTGAGCGGTGGCGTGCTGGTAATCGGGGAGGAAAGGATCTGGGGGTGACACTGTGGAATGGGGTGGGAGCTCAAAGAGTTAGTCCTTGGGCTATTTCCAAACTATGCCTCTTGGTGGGGGGAAATAAGGTGTATTTATTCAATCCATTGTTGATTTTTTTTGTCTGTTGGGGCATTTTTGATATCTTATTATCCAAGTTTCCAGAGATGTAACCTTGCATTGGTATGTGGCTACCAGAAGCAATTAGCCCCTGCTGCTCACCTAGAAAGCTATTTCTAAAATCCAATGAAAGTCTTGTACTAGAAACTGAATATAGGAACAAGCATTTTTTTTTATATGTTGGGTCTGGACCAAAATACTGATAATGGTTAAAAATTACCACTGTCAGAGGAGCAAACGCCTATTTTCACCAGCCAGAAAATAAGGATCCCTGACTCCTATAGCCTCAGTTTGCAATCTGGCTCATTTGGAGCTGAATCCTGTTTCAACAGGTTGGTCAAGTAAGAAGGCCCCAAGTCTCATCTCCAGCGTTCTTGGCATTGGATGACATTCAGTCTCTTAAAATGATAGCACTTCTTGACTGTAACTGGCGCTGTACAGAGACATAGAGCCAAGAATTTCAGGCCCTAATCCTGTAAATCCTTGGGTTTTCTTTTAAAATCAGTTCACGTGGAAAGCTGCGGTGGCTCCAGGGATGCTATTTGTATTCACGGCTTCAGGTGCGTGAGAGTTCTTGTACAGTCAGGGTCTACACCCAGGAGAGGCGGCAAGGCGGTGCCTGGCTCGGGTTGCCACCACCCGGTCCTAGGGGGCTGCTGGCAGTGGTGGGCTTGGCTCTGCCCTGGGACTTGTGGAGGCTGCACAGGGAGAGAAAACAACGGGCACGCAAGCGCCCGCGGTCGCTTTAACACTTCCTTAGTTATGGTGTGGTGGCAGAAGTTAGATCCTCTCCCATCAGTACGCCGCGAGTTGGATGAAGGGTGGGAAGGAGGCGCTTGCTCGCGGGTCTCAGGACGGGCAGTGCTTTCACGGGAGCAAGTGGCACGGACGTTGCCCTAGGAGATTGCTGGATTTCCAGCTGCTTTGGTTTCTTTTAACAAACTTGTAGTCAGTGGCAGGTGAATTGGCTCCTCTCCAGCCTTCGTTATACAGAGTGGATGGCAGCTCTTCTCTCAAAGGTTCAGAGATGCATTTATTATCTAATTATGTATTTATCCCCATGAGAAAAATTGCTCATTGCAGCATTGCTGTTCTGCGCAGAATACTCCAAGAGAAGGCAGGGAGCCGGGTCCCATGCAGAGAGGGGGCTGTTTGTGGTGTTTAACACCTGCAAGCGAGCGAGCTTTACGTGTGCTTGTAGATCTCTCCAGCTAAGGCTAAAGCTCTTCCAAGGTACCAGTTCAAAACTGACTGTTTATTGTCAGAACAGCTTAGCATGGGTTTACTCCACCTGTAAGTCTTCTGGCCCTTGGCTCTGCTGACGTCGAGGCAGCTTCTCACCAGCCTCTGAGCTTTTGCTTTCCTCTCGTTGTCTGTCTGCAAGCAAAACGTTGTGGATCAGTCAATGTTTTTGTGGCAGCACTGAATTACGCTTAGAAGCTTGCTCCAATCTACTCAGTACATACTAACGTGGTTTGAACGTGGTTTTTAAAATATATGTCTGCTTGATGGTCTGGAAGCATTTGGGAAGGGTAATGAGTTCATCTTTGGGGTGGAACAATTATCCAGCAGCTTAACAGAGAGGCAAAACCAACCAACAGCTTCTTACTCAACATCGTTCAGTCTCCAGGACACGAGTTTAGAGGAATCGGCCACTGTGGGAGATGACTACCAGGAACGCGGCCAGTGAATCCGTGCCGAGTACGCGAGAAGGGAAAGGGGAGTCTAGCCGGCTCTCCGGGATTTTAAAACAATGGGGAAAAATAGGAGTTAATTTAGTCAAATGAAAGCGATTTGCGATAGTGCCAGACCTAGTGGGAGTCGTTCGCTCCCACGCCAGCACTGGGAGAGGTGCTGTAAGAGGGCTGGGCTGTCGGCGGCGGGTCCGGGCTGTCCTGTCGGCGGCGGGTCCGGGCTGTCCTGTCGGCGGCGGGTCCGGGCTGTCCTGTCGGCGGCGGGTCCGGGCTGTCCTGTCGGCGGCGGGTCCGGGCTGTCCTGTCGGAGGTGTCTACCAGCGTCCCTCTCCCGGCCGGGTGGGGGTTTTCTGCCGGGGCGAGGCGGAGCAGCGGGAGTCGCGGTGCTCAGCACCACGGTCCCTGCTCGTCGCTTCTCCCGCGGGAGCAGAGGCTTACAAAGGTGTGCCGTCCCCATCCTCCCGCGTCTCCCCTGCTAATGACTTTTGAACTCATTTGCTGGTTTCACCTGAACTTGACAAGAAGATAAAGGTCTCAAAGATCAGCAAGTTCCTACGGGTTTCAAGAGGTTTCCAATTAGTCTTGAGGCAGGGGCCCAAACTGTAGAAAATCAATATGGGAGAGAAAAAAAACCCCACATATAAATGACCAATTATGTCACATACTTCTACGGGAACTCCATCCTCAAACACCAACGGCGATGATGAGAGGTAAATGTGTAGGAAACCAGACTTCATTAGCTTCGTTAGCTTGCAGAACTGTTCCGTCTGGGGTGGTTAAACAGCCACCGGAGAAGTTTGGTTGCTGAAAGGGCAGCAGGATCTGGGAAGGGCGTGGGGCCGGTGGATGCTGGCTCCAGCAGAGCTGTTACCAGACCAGACACATTCAGAAGTCTATGCAACGAGGTGCCCAAACCCAAGTGACCTAATTGCCTTCAAATGTTATGGAGGAAGGTGCAATTGTCCAAGTACTTGGAAATCTGGAGCCTTAGAGCAAAAATAAAAAGTCCGGATAGCTGAGATAGCAGATGAGCTGATGATTGGTGTGGGTTTCATTACGGCTGGTGACTTTTGGATTAAATGCCACAAACAGGATGTGGAAACTCCCTTTAAAGATGTCTCTTGGATCAAACCAATGATTTGCAGGCAATTAGTTTGCGGTGAACGAATTGTCCCGGGACAGATCGTGTAATTAACGGCTACACGCTGCAGGAGTTTTCCAGCCACGAAAAAAAAAAAGGAATGGCTGAAACCTGTTTCAAGATCGAGCGCTTTGCGGGGGCTTTTGGCTGTGCCAGCTCGCGTTGGTTTGCAGCAGAAGCGGGCCCTGTCCCCCCCCAAGCCCCCGGCTCTGGCCAGCAGCAGAGAGGAGCCCCGCAGCCGCACGGGCGACCCGGAGACTCGAGGGGACACCGTACAGGCGGTGGTGGCCGTCGGAAGGGTCTGCCGCAGGACCGGGCGAGAGGCGCCACTGGCCTGGCAGGGAGCGCCCAGCCCCGCGGAGGGGGCTCTGTCCGCTCGCAGGAGAGGGGTCACGGCCGAGTGGGGCTGAGCGGTGCTGAGCGGTGCCGCCGGCGCTCGCCTGTGCGGTCAGGATGCGGTCTGGGTCTGTTTTCTTTCAGTAGGTAGCTTCCTCATTCAAAAAATGAGGTTTCCATCACACTGAAGGTAATCACAGGTGGAAATCAAATTTCTGAAGTCATTTTTTCAAATAGTTTCAGCAGAAAAAGGAATTGGAGTGGAATCGCCGATGCCTTTGGTACGGGCACCGGCGCCGAGGCGGTAATTGAAGGCAGAGGCCACTGACCAGGTCTTTCAAGGCTTATCCTTCAGCCTTTGTTTTTCTTACTACTCAAACAGAATTATGGTTTTATTTCATTTTGGGGCAGAAGGAGCCAAATCGATCGTATCCCTCGACACAAAGCACAAGTGCCTTTTTCCTTTTTATTTTTTCTTTCTTTTCCCATCTTCCCAGGGAAGGAGGAACACACCGGTGGTGTCCTGCCCTTCTGTACGGGGGTTGGCTCAGCGTTGGAGCGGCTGACGCTCGCCCAGCCCGGAGCAGGCGCGTCCCTCCGCGTCCCGGGGCGCTCCCGATGGGTGCACGGGGTGGGAGCACACCGGGGGCGGGCGTGGGGGTCCCGTGGGAACAGGCAGCCCCCAGCGTGTGCGTGCCACCGGCGTGGCCCGGCGCGGGACGGCTGGTTGGGAGATGGATTGCAGCCCTGTCCCAGCTGCGTGAGCAAGGAGAGGGCTGCGGGGGGGCTGTGCCCAGCGGGGGGGGTCCCCTTGCCCGGGGCTGTCGGCCGTGCGAGCGTGCCTGGGTTTGCTGCTGAAGGGCTGGCTGTGCTGGCGCCGAAACGGCCTCCAGAGCCGCTTAGGGGTTCCCACGGGGGGACCCTGGTGTCTTCGTAACACGGCGTTGGGGATGGTTTGGTCACAGGGGGGGAAAACGTAGGCTTGAAGGTGACCCGCGCTTAGGTGGCGGGGGTAATTCAGAGGGCGCCGAGGGCGGCTGTCGATGGGTAGAAAAAGAGAATGTTTAAAGGAAAAAGAACACGATTTGTCGCTGTGGGCACAGCGAGAGGGGTTCCTGCTGTGGGACCGAGAGGAGACGAGGAAGGGGAGAAGACCTGGAGGCGTCCCCATGGCGCTGGAGCTGCTGTGCCTCTCCCATGGCGGGCTGGGATGGGCCGCAGGCGCGGCACCGCCCCGGGCTCCGTGGAGGCGACGTGGAACGCCGCGGTGGGAGCGCTGCCGGGGGAGCTGCCCACAGCGCCCGCCCGTCCCCTCGCCGCGCCCTGAGCCCCACCGGCTCCCTCCCGGGGGCTCCCTCCTGCCCCCCGGCCGCCTGCAGGGACGCGCTGAGGTGCCTCATCTTCCCGGGAAATAACCTGCCGCAAATGGAAAAATGTTTTGGGCTGCGCGGGCTCTGCGATCCACCTCACTGTGTTGTGGCAACACATCCGAGGGGCAGCGGCGGCCGGGATGAGCAGCAGGGCGTGGGAATATTTTAGTTTGGTATTGCCATCAGAGGCAGCAGCCTGCCCTCAAACGCCGCTGGGATTCGGAGAGCGGGAGCACCGCTTTCCCTGCAGGGTCGCTGGGAGAAACGGTGTAAACTTCTTTCAGGAATCAGGTTAAAACCATCGTGGCTTCCAACCCAAATGTGCCAGCGCCAAAAACGCCTGCGTATCGGCGAGGCCCACGGGGAAGGGACGTGGGGGGCGTCTTTTGGTGGCGGCTGGGATGCTGTAGGCAGCGCTGAGGCAAAAAGTTTTCAAACAGGCTTCACAAAATAAGCAATTTGTCTGTTTTTCTCCCGAGTTCTGACTCATTAGGGATCACGTTTATCCACCTAAACAAGCAGAGCTGTGGAATGCGGTGGGAGTGCCGCCCCGCGGTAGGGCTGCAAGCAGAGCAGGAGCGTCCTGAGCCCGACGCCGCGGGAGCGGGCAGCGCCGCCGCCTCGACGCGTGACGCCCATCGGGAGCTGGGGACGCGGCCGAGCCGCGGGGTGTCACGAGGCAGCCGGTTCGGAAGCCGGGGCGCGGGCGGTGGAGCCCCAGCCCTGGCGGGGAGCGGGAGCCCAAGCGGGTTTGCAGCAGCGGCTGCTCCTCGCTCGGGGTCCCCCCCAGCCAGGGGCGCTCTGACGACGGCGGTGGGGCAGTCTCCACTCCCAGCGCCGAAGGATTATAGCCCCGCTTTTTTTTTTTTCGTTTTTTCCCTTTCCACAGCGAGAGCAGGGCAAGTTCGCCGTAAGTTGAAAAGCAAACGGGCAGGGTAGGAATTCGGTGCGCGGGGCAGCCGTGCGCCCCAGCCCGTGTCCCAGCGGCCGGGCAGGTCGCCCTGGCCCCGGCGTGCCCCGCTGCCGGCCACTCGCCCCGGCCCTGCTGCCACGCACCTGGCTGCAATTTTGAAGGCTCATCTACCTCCAGCAAACTATATTTAAAAACTCAGTGCTGATTAGAGGGAAAAAAAAGTTCAGGGGAAGGGATTTCCTAGTTCACAAATAAGAATGTGCAGTGGAGCACTCACTAAGTAAACAGAAAACATGGGCAGCTGAGAGAAATCAATTTAGCTGAACAAACAATGTTCCATGTAATGAACTACTAATTATCCTTTTATGCCATGTCAGTCTGAGTGATTACAGAGCTGTGCAGTTTAATTTGACGTTTGAGCATTGCCTTGCTCCATTAGCTTCATATAAAGCTACGACACGTTGAGAGGAATTAAAAAAAAAAAAAAAAATGGTGGTGGGTTGGGGAGGAAGGGGGCTGTATTTATCCAGAACCCAGTAAGCACGTGGAGCAGTCATGGGAAAAGGAGCCGCTTCGGTTTTTTCTTCTTTTGACGTTTTAAATCCTTGATTGCGGTGCGAGGGGCGGCACTCGGGAGGCACGGAGGAGCACGGCCGATGCCCCTGGAAAACTCGGTCAGCGCGTCGGTAACGGCCCAGGTCTATAGAGCCCGCGTTAAGCTATCGGCAGGGGCTGGAGTAAATAAACTGCATAAATCGGCCCCGCAGCAGAGCGAGGGGAAAGCGGGTGGTAAACCAGGCGATAGCTTTGCCTAGGCACTCCCTTGCGACTGGCGGTTTGCACGCGGGGGGTGAACCGGAGCCCTGGGTGCTTGGGAAATCTGGCGGTGAATCTAGGACCGAAGGAGATGTGCTATAAATACTGCTTTATCACCCTGCTGTTTGTCCAACCACCTGTACTGATAACAGGATTAGAGGGAATTAACGTATGGAGAAAGCTAGAGACAGTTTGTCGGGATATATATCATGGCCATTAACCCTCGGCGTGCCAGGGCAATACCTATAGTCTGATACCGAGCTGCGGATTCCGGACTAGGCCCTTCTCTCGCGGGAAGCCGAGCCCGGCATCGCGGTGTTTCTGGGGGAAAACTCCCCGGGAAAGGGGCAGGCGCAGGGAGGGCCGTGCCTCGTGCCTGGGTAATGCACCAACGTCTGAAACGTGGGCCGTGAGGGGTAAGCGTGACCCCGGCATCCAATGATAACATTTATGGGGTTGCAGTCATTTAAGCACAAATTGAAAAGCAAACGTTCAAACCCCATTTGGCGTAAGTACCTGACGTTTCTGATGCGGGCGCCGCTGCAATATGTGCCACGGAATGTCAGCCTCCCGGCTCGCTCTCACAGCGTCGCCACGGATGGGAGCTCCCGAGTTGGGATAATATTTAAAGAAATGCTTTTTCAAAATATCTGTTTAAATTTTAGTTTAAACCTCAAAGAGAATGAGTGGCATCTTGAACGGAAAAAAATGGAAAGAAAGAAGAAAAGGGGAAGTAAAAAGCCTCCCCAAACCCAGGACACTCAAAGGTCCAGCCGGCTGGTTTGGCTCAGACACGGCTCACACGAGGCCAGCTCCCTGGCAGGGGCCAGCTGATCCCCACGAAGGATCCCTCCCTTGCCAGCTGAGGATGGGCCTGAAGGTGCGCGCGGAGGTGGCGGTGGCCCGTCCCTGGCGCTTGCCGGTGGCACGCAGCCCCTCGCTTGGGCTGGCCCCTGGGCTGGCCTCGGGGCCTCCATCCCGTCCCCCCTTCTTTCTGATTTTTATTTTCTTTCTGGTTTAGCCCTGTTGAGAAGATCCCTTTGACAGCCCTGGAGACCGGGGGCTTTTTAGCTGCCGCAGAAGTACTGCAGAAGCGGAAGATTTCCTGACGCCATTGCCGAAAGGCTGCAGTCCCGACGGCGTTCAGCGCGGGCCGGTGTTGGGAGACCCCTCTGCTGGCCGTGCCCGTCCCTCAGCCGGCTCCTTTGGGGGTTTGCGCAGGACTCGGCCGCCGGCCAGGTGACACCCGTTCTTCTGCTTGGGGTTAGTGTTTGTTCTGGTGGTTGGCCCATTGGGCCGATTGGAGCTGAGTTGAGTTTGGGCTCCACTGCAAGACACGACCGAGCGGCGGGCTCTCACCCCAGGGCTGAACTGTCCCCTCTGTCCCTTCCTAATGCGCGTTGGAGACATTGGGGCCTTTCTCCGCCGCGCGTTTGTAGCTCCCATTGATGCTAATGGGTGTGACATGTGTCTGTCCAGCGGAGAATAGACCGCATTGACTACGGCAGCGCCCCGGCCTTGAGCGATGCTCGTCACTTGATTAAGCCAAACTAATGAGGCACGACCCGGGCCGATGGGAACGTGTGGGACTCAGGCTTTGGTGGAAACCTGCAGCTTTTCCTGGGGGCTGGGGTTTGTTTTGCCAGGCAAAGGTGCAGGATGGGGTGCGCAGTAATGGGGGCTGTCACAGAAATGAACAGTACGGAGGGGGTTCGCCGTCGCTGGTGACAGCGCCCAAATTGCCTTTTTCCAGTGGTAATTACATGTGAGGGTGTCTCGTGTACGTGTGAGGGTGTCTCGTGTACGTGTGAGGGTGTCTCGTGCGCTCAGCAGGATTTAAAGCTGGGCTTGGTCTTGGCTCTTGCTCGGTGGCTCCCGAAGCCGGCCCTTTCTCCCGGGCACGTGCCGGGGTGTGTGTCGGGCTCTTCAGCAGGCAGCGCGCGGGCGGCGAGGGCGGGCAGCGTCCTCCTCACCAACGTCAAACAGCGCCGGTTCGGGAAACGGGAAAGGTGGGAGAAGCCAAGCCCCCGCAGCCGGTGTTTCTTGCAGGTTGCCCACCCGGGCACAGCTCCTTGGCCACGTGCTCGCCCTCGGCGCCTTGCTGGCCAGCGCCCCGGGGTGCTGAGCGCCCGCCGTGCCGGGAGGAGCCGGAGGAGGGCGCGGGGCTGGGGACTCTTTGCTGTGCCCGGGCCCGAGTCATCCAAACTGGGCCAGGCACAAGAACGTGAACTTGAGGCGTGTGCGTGGGATCTCAGCCGGGGCCTGAGCGTGACTGCGCTTGCAGGGAAACGGGCTGGCAGGAAAATCGGGATTTCGGAAGGGCCTGGCACCCAACCAAGCGAGAGCGTGGACATCGCCTCTGTCACCAGGCGTGTCCCCCTGCCGACACGAGGCGCTGCCCGCTGAACGGGGGCCGGCAGCCCCAGCCCTCCCGCCAGACACAGCCTGGCCCCGAGCCGCTGCCCCGTGCGCGGGCACAGCCCGGCCGCCCAGGCTGCAAAGGCAGGCGGGTCGGGTGTGGGTCCTGGGGGAAAACAGCATTAAACCCCCCGGTTCTATTTGCAGCCTGGCTGCCTCGGAGCGCCTGGTGAAGTTGCTGTACTTTCCCCTGTACTTTCCCTGCTGGTACATTCCAGGTCAGAGGGGGTTGCGTTGCTGTCATATCGCAACGCTTGCCTTTATGTAAGCGCTGCTAAGAATAAAATTAGCAGTGGGAGAAAAACATCAGTTTGATGTCTAAATTTGGAAAACTTGATGAATAAATCTATTAACTTCGTTGTGGGGAGAGAAAAGAATAGCAGCCCTTTGTTTAAAGAAAAGATGAAATAAATATAAAATAAGAGCTGATTGCCCCCTCTGGTTTTTTAACGTTCTCTTGTCCCCTTCGGAGGATAAATATTAATTGGCTCTGATTTGCGGGACTCTGGCTTGAGCAGACATGGTCAGTTGGATCTGGGAGGCTTTGTCACGACGAGCAAACGCTTCCAGCGTTGGCGAAGGGGGCCGGGGCTCGCCCCCCTGAGTGGGCGTCCTCCCCACGGGGGGGGCTCCTGGCACCACCTCTGCCCCCGGGCACCCGTCAGGGAGGGCAGCCCGGCCCGGGGCACTCATCAGCCAGCGGGGGGGCTCCCAGGGGAGGCGGTGGGGGCTCCCCGAGCTTTGGCTGCGGGCTTGAAACGGCCCCAGGCCCCTCCAGCCTCCCCCGCCCCTGCCTCCAAGGCTGCGGGGGGGCCGTGCTCCAGCCAGACCCCCGGTGCTGGGGGCGTAGGTGCGAGCCCCGGGGTGGGTGCCTCCTCCCGCCCGTCCCCACGCGTAGCGCGGGGTGGCCCAGCGCCTTCGGTGGCCAGCACCAACCTCCTCCGCCCAGCACCGCCGGCCGCTGCGCCCGCGCCGCCCTTAGCATATGCAGAACAGGGCGCTTGCCTGTATTGGCAAATTAGGAGAGTCTTTATTAAGCAGTTGAGGCGGAGTGCAAGGGGTTAGCAGTGGCAGAGCTGCCAGACGCTAGGCTGGTGCGGTCCTGACCCGCCCCAGGAGGTGGGTAGCTTCCTCCTCGCCTCACCCCGTTTTCTCTTGAGGTCCCTGGTTTCTGTCCCAGCTCTCAGAGCTGCAAGCTCAGCATTCGAGTGCCACAGAAATGCTGCCTTCAACCTATTCCTTTTTCCTCTCATCCCAATTCCTCCCCTCTAGATCTTTTTGGAGCAAGAAGCTGGCATATGAATGGGGATGGCCTGCTCAGTTCTTCCCAAGTGGCAGCCGCGGGCGCTTAATGACCATTTCCCTCCCCTGTTCCGTACCAAATTGGCTGGGCACGGAGGCCAGGCAGCGCATAAACTAAGCAAATACTGTTTATGTTCTTCCTGTAGCTGCTCTTTGGACACCTACGGGTCATTAATTCCTTTATTCCCGGCCAACCTGCCAGCTGGCGGCTCTCCTGCCCCGCTCGAGCCGCTCCCCCCGAGCCGCGCGGCTGCGGACCCGCTCCCACCGAGCCGCGTGGCAGGACGTGCTCGGGAGGGACCGGGGCTCTCGGGACGCGGCTGCCCGGCGGCTGGGGCTGGGAGGGGTGGAAGGGGTACAGCCGGAACGCAGGGAACCGGCAGCCCTGGCCCTGTTCCCACCCTGCCCTTGCACACCGGCCGTGCCCAACGCGAGGGCGGTGTGGTGGCTTCGGTGGGGGCGCCGGGCCATGCCCAACGCGAGGGTGGTGGGATGGCTTCGGCGGGGGCCCCGGGCCGCGCTGGCAGGTGGTGCCGCTGCCGCAGAGGGGCCGGGGGCTGCGCTGTGACCATGGATCCAGTGCCCAAAGCCCCGAGGTGTCACTGCAGCCTCCAAGGAGCAGCCTCTGATGAGGGAAGGAAAATCAGCGTCATCTCATGACACTGCTGTTCCCGCAGGCTGTGAATGTAAAAGGCGGCAGGCTGAGGAGCAGAGCGCGGAAATCCCTGCTGATCGGGAGCGAGACTATTTTTCTCCTACAAGAACATTTGCTCAGCTTTTTGATTTCCAGTGTTTCCAGTTGCCATATCAACCTGAGAAATTTGCCTGGCAATCGGCAGCGTATTTTTCAACAGCAGATTAAAAAAATTTTAGTTGCATCAGCTCCAGCATCTGGTTGCTGGGATTTCACTCTATCTTCTTTTACTTCACCCCCAGCGTCTGCCTTCCGAGCCGCGCTTGCGGAGGAGCCAGGGCCCGTGCGCCCGGGCCCGTCTCGGGGTCAGCAGCCGTCGGTCGGTTGGGGGACGGAGCCTGCGGGACCCTTCGTCGGCGGGCGGCAGGCTGGGAGCGGCCACGAGCATCGGCAGAAGGCTCAGCCCCGCGCTCGGTGGCAACGCCGGCTGCTGCCGGGCTGCGAGGGGCGCGGGCGGGAGGCAGAGCCGAGGGCGGGCAGGCGGCTCCCGGCTTTGCTGTTGCGCAGCGCGCTGGGCTTTTTGGAGCCTGCATCCGGCACCGTCGGGGTGGGGAGGGAGCCTGCGCCCGTTCCCGATGGTCACCCAGGACCCCCGTGTCCCCCCCGTCCGCCCATCCGTGTCCCCTCTCCATCCCATCCCTGGCCGCTCCTATGGGTCACTGGTGTAAATGGGACTGAACCTGCCCCGGTGCGGATGAGTCTGCGGGGACTTTTCCGGGGTGAATATATTGGTTGGTTTGTTGTGGGTTTGTGGTGGCTTTTTTTTCTTTAAAAGGAATAAGAATGGAAAACAAGAAAGTCAAAAAGCCCCGAATCTTTACCTTTTTCAAGTGGAGACACCGCCACAGCAGGACATAATGGCTCGCCGTGGTGGTGGTTTGCCTGAGAGCCTGGAGATTTATGTAATGAGAAACACAATTCCTGCAAGGAACATTGTTAAATCTTTTCAAAATTTCAGCTATAAGCCATTTTATTGCTAATAATATGGCTAGATTCTCCTTTTGAAGAATCTAGGAATGTTTGACAAGAGGGGAAAATGGAGAGGACTTGAGGCACTCTAATCTGTGTTTTCCATTTCCCTGGCTTGCAGCTTGAACAACACATGTGCCACAAATGAGTTGTTTATTCCCAGGCGCCCCCAAGGAGCCCAGGCCCCATTCTCAGGCATACAATGGCCATTCAAGGGAAAGCCTTCCGAGATTGTTGCAGGTCTGATATCAATGCAGCGAGAGAAAGAGAGATGCAAATATTCAAAATTAAACAAACTAGCTCCTGCCCTTTGCCTTTGGAGGGGCAGTCTCAAATCTGGATGGTGTCTTCAGTGCAATGAGTTTGCTAGGCTCAGCTCTCGGGAGACCTGGTTCCTTTTTCTCTGCCATGCCTCACAAAGCTGTTGGGCCGTTTGGGATATTTTCTGTCTGTGGCACTCATCAGTAAGGAGAGCCCCAGCCGGGGCTGAGACGCGGGATGAGTTCTGCTTTGAGACGGAGGAGCATCGGCAGGAGAGGCTCCTGCTGTGCTGGTTTGCCCCTCATCTTAAACCAAGGCCCTTCCCCTCCGTGCCTTCTACTGGGCATTTCCCCGTGTGGTGGAAACCATTCTGGAAGAGCGACCTCTTCTCGGCCTCTTCTCCCTGGTAACGGACGATGGGATGAGGGGGAATGGTCTGAAGTTGTGCCAGGGCAGGGTGAGGTTGGACATTAGGAAAAATTTCTTCACAGAAAGGGTTTCAGGCTCTGGAAGGGGCTGCCCAGGGAGGTGGTCGAGTCCCCACCCCTGGAGGTATTTAAAAGAAGGATGGATGAGGTGCTTAGGGACATGTCTTAGTGGTGGGATGGCAGGGTTAGGTTAATGGTTGGACTTGATGATCTTCAAGGGCTTTCCCAACCTAGACGATTCTATGATTCTATGGCACAGTCAGAAGCTCGCAGAGGACAGAGCTGCAGTCCAGCTGGGGGCTACGCACTAAACCAAACTTGGTTCTGTCCACACCTCAGGACAAAGGAGGGGCTTTGCTGGTTCTTAACGCAGCCCGTGTTCCTCTTGCTCTCCCTGTAATGTGTGTGGGAGCTGGGCCCAAAAACCACTTCAAAAATGTAAAAATAACATGTCATCCACCTAACCATTGAAACTGTGCCAGCAGCTACTGTGTGCATTGAACAGCAGGGAAAAATAGTAATTTTACATCAAAAACACCATAAAAGTTTTCAGTGTCTTCTAGGCTCTTGTTAAACTGCTATTATCTTGTCCAACCCCCAAGGCTTTTCACACAATTATCAATTATGCTGTGTGGATTTCAAAAAAGGCAGTGTCTGGCACACGGGCCGCGTGGCAGCACGCACCACCGGCGGCGTGCCTGCGCCCGGCTGGCGGGGGGCCCGCGCACCCCGAGCCGCCGCAGGGGCGGGGGTCCCCCCAGCGTCCCTCTGCCGCCGCCGCCCTCCCGCCCTCCCATCCCAAGAGCCTGGAAGCAAGGCTCGCCGTTCGCCACATCCTTACTGCTGACCAGCCAAGCGTCCCCAGCAATGGCGGGTGGGACCCAACCTCGTACCTCTCCAGATACCTGCAAAGGTCTAGGAGACCCCGGAGCTACAGCCCGAGCAGATAGGATGGAAGAGCGAGCCCAGGGCTCAGCGGGAGGCACGAGGAGGGTCTTGCTTTCGCTGGGGCGCGGGGGCGGCTCCCGGCTGTAGCAGGGACCAGCCCTGTTGGAAGTAGCGTGGGAAGGTGGGTTTGCATCTCCGAGGCCTGACGCTCTGCTTCGCGGGCGTTAGCCAAGGCTGGGCACCGTAGGGCTTGGGGGTGGAGGATCTGATGAGGGCAGACGAGGGAGAGGGCTTCAGAAAAGAAACTCTCTAATTTAGCTAGTCATTTATTTCAGACGCAAGGAGGGAAATGCCCAATAGCCCAAATGGTAGGGAAAAGAAAATCATCCCATACAAGCGTGAACAGTATCATATGGAAATGTTCCCCAAAACTGTATTTTGTGAGAGCGCTTGGAGCCGTAGCCAAATCCCATGTTTGAATGTGGCTCAGCAGTTGGGTTCTGCTTGGCGTTAAAGGCGATCTCTGAAAACCATGGCCATGTTTAAACATGAACTGGGCCGTAAGCTTCTTATGGGCTGTGGTTACCAAAAAAAAAGCTGACTCACAGCGGGAGAGGATTGGGTTGGAACGTCCCCATGGAATCCTCCCCACTTCCCGAAGGTGCCCAGACTGATCCTAGAGATCCTGGACACCCAGCGCTCCCACGCACGTCCCTCGGCATTTGCAGGCCGTTAGCGTTTCTGAAGGCCGGGCTTAAGGGCTTCGGGTGAGCGGCGTTTCTTTTGGCGTGTGGGTAGCACAAGTAAGAAGAAAGCAAATGGATTTTTCCAAAGTTTTTCCAAAACGCGTGCCCGATTCAACCAGACGCGCCCAGCTTCCCGGCAAGCGCGAGCTCCAGGTGACAGCGAGGGTGGCACCGGCTGCCCCAGCGCCGTCGCCAGCCGCCTTTCTCCTGCATCGCGCCCTTGCTGGGCACTGTGCAGAAGCAGATTTGGGGGGGATTTTCCAATTAAGCATTTTTGCACTTCAGAAATATTAATTAAAACCCGATACATCTCGTGGGAAGCTCTTGGGTTTGGCATAACTCGTTTTCAGTTTAAAACATTTTGACTTGGTCAGCATTTTATAAGGAAAGATGTTCTTTTTCAAATAGAAACATGTTGATTCTATAGGAAAAAATATATTAAGGAAAAAATAATATTTAAGTACGAAATAATGCTGAAATGTTTCCTCAGGGTCCAAGCAGCATCTAACCAGGTTTTGTCTCTCTCAGACTGCCCGTTTTCAGAGATTGAGATGATTGCCATTTCTGGTCCTACTTAAGACTGGGAAGAAATGTGGAATTCTGAAATCTTTGCAACGCTGGAAAAGAGTTTTCCACCAAGCTGGCCTCAGATGAGACTGCAGAAATTCTTCTGGTTTCTCCCTCCTCCTGGCTCTGTTTCCACGCGATGCTGTTCACGCCGTTCTCCAGGACAAAATCTGAGCCAGGCTGAGCTTCGTGCTGATGGTGAGTGCCTGCCTTTTTTTTTTTTTTTTTTTCCTTTAAATAAAACAATTTCCTAAGGCACTGAAACGGGGCTGATAAAAAGCAGCTTTTAAAATTGATTTTAGTAAAGACTTTGAGACCAGCCCGTCAAGCCCCATCACTGTCGGCTTGCCCTGAGCTGTGCAGCCCCTTTCCCCCCCCCCCC
>JADKXX010008074.1:0-10534 GCA_017310255.1 Butorides virescens | reverse complement strand
CCCCCCCCCCCCGTAAGAGCCAGGCGGGGTCTGCCGGGATCTGCGGGTGAACAGTGCCCCCTAGTGGGCGAGCGGCGCCCATTTCCCACCCCGACAGGCGTTTGGCCGCGTGGGGTTTTTCCATCTTGGCCCAGCGAGCTGCTCTTTGGGGTGGGCGGGAGCCCTGTGCTGGGCAAGGGGGTCCCATCCGGCGCAGAGCGGTGCCCGGCGCTGAGCTGGGTCACGTCGCGTGCAGGGCACGGGCCCCGTCCCCCCCGGGGGAAGCGATGGATTCGCAGCTCCGTGCCCGGCCCGGGAAAGGCTGAAGCAGCGCGAGGTGACACACTTGTGTCCCGAGTGTGCAAAGGTGCAGCGGGCTCCGCACCGCCGCCGCCCCGCCAGCCGCCCCTCCCCGGGCACCGACGGCAAGGCGATGGCCGTAGGTGCCCCTGCCGCGTGATCAGCTGGGGCTCCTGAGCAGTAAAAGTGGGAAAAAAAAAAATCACAAAACACTTGGGGTGAGAGATTTTTCAGAGAGCAGCTGAATGCTGAGAAAGCGCGTAAGCTCCGTGCCAAACTCTCTCATCCTGGGGCGACGACTCTGGGGACGCGGCAGTAGGTGTCTGGGAGAAAAGCTGCCCAGAGAGAGCGGGAGGTACGGCAGGGCTCGAGGAGACTTCTGAGTTGGTAGTAATGGGCTGGAAATTCAGGGCGAGATGGCCTCAACCAAGGGTAAAATGCTCCAGAAGGAAGGATGCGCTCCTGAAGACCAAACCGAGACTGGGTGTCCTGAAGACCAAACCGAGACTGGATGTCCTGAAGACCAAACTGAGACTGGGTGTCCTGAAGACCACTGACAGTGCTGGGGTTTCTGCTTTCTAACTTGTCCCTTG
The DNA here is from genome assembly GCA_017310255.1 of Butorides virescens. Taxonomy (NCBI): domain Eukaryota; kingdom Metazoa; phylum Chordata; class Aves; order Pelecaniformes; family Ardeidae; genus Butorides; species Butorides virescens. The sequence goes on along the minus strand of JADKXX010008074.1, from coordinate 9,662 downwards.
GGGTGAAGCTGAATTTGAACCAAAGCATTGGAGGAAGAAATGAATATAAATAGAGTTGAGCCAAGAATTATGTGGGGAGCCGTTCCTCAGGCTCTTAGAAACATCTTGTAAAAAAAAAAAAAAACATGTAGAAATCAAGCAGCAAAGGTGAGAACTCAGGTAAGTCAGGTTCTGACCGAAGCACATACCTGTTCAATGCCCACACACCGGCTTGGTGCAGGGTGGGTGGGGAAGTTCAGGGTTTGTGATGCCCTCGCACACCCCCCCTTCTCCCTCCTCCTGTGCGGCCATCGCTGCAGTTTGTGGGCAGATCCTGGAGCAGGGTTGGACATCTCCGCTCCGTGGTTACAACTGCATCTGTTTTTTTCTGAAAATGCCTCTGATACCCCTGCTCCTTTCCTCCCACCTTGACGTAGGTGCGTCTCCTACAGCTGCTCTGGCCGGGGAGCGAGGGCGCAGCGCCGAGGGGCAGGGGAGGCGGCGAGGACCCTGGCAGCGGGCGCAGGGAGCCCGTCCTGCTTCATGCGCTTGGGCAGGATGGTGCTCTGCTGTTATCACCCACTGCAGGCAGATGTGGTCCTTGGCTGCTGCTGGATGACGGGATCACGAGACAGTTCAGGTGAGAAAGGATCTGGGGAGGTTTCCAGCCCAACCTCCCGCTCAAAGCAGGGTGACCTGGGAGCAGGGCAGGCTGTTCAGCACAAACCTCACAGGGTGGAGAGAGACAGCACGACCCCTCTGGGCACCCCGTTCCAAGGCCTGGCTGTCCTCAGGGTGACACAGTTTTTCCTTATGTTTTTCCTTATTTTTCCTATGCCCCTAGCCAGAACCACTCTTCTTCCAGCTTGTATCTGCTGTCTCTCACCCATGCCCATGCTGGATCAAACTGAAAAATGCATTTGTGCAGGGGTAGAGCATGGGGGCTTCAGTCATGGACCTGCTGTGGTCTGCAAAACCAAGCCCTGGAATGCGTCTCCTGCAGGGGTTTGAGAGCAGATAATGGGGGCCACGGGAGGGGGCAGGAGCAGCAGCCATCGAGGTCTTGGAGGCACATTGAAAAAGGACCTGAAGAAGAGCAAAGGCAAGGTTCCAGATGTGGCTCTTCCCTGTCCAAGGGGCAGTAGGTGGCAAAATGTGAAAGTGCCTGTCTGAAGGCTGGCTGGCGGCCTGCGGGATGCTATCAGCTGCTGCTTGGCAGAGAGACCCGTCACGAAGAGGAGGAGGATGGCCTGAGGGGTGAGGAAGATGAAAGGGGCTGTGACCCGGCTGTCCTGCCGGCCCTGGGTCACCAGGCTCCAGCGCCCCGGCTGCGGGAGCACTCTCGGGCTGGGCGTTCAGAGCCGGGACTGGTGTTGACATGGATCTGGCCGAAGCAATGAGCCCGGAGCCTTCTGAAGAATGTATGAATGAACGTTAGGATGGCAGTCAGAATGGTAATTCTAATTTTCATAGTTCAGAGCACCTGAACTCTAGCACTTAATTACCTCCCAAATAAAAGGAGAGTGCGGATTGATTGTGACGGCCAGTTTTTCCGCTAAGTTTGTGTTTGGCCTCTCTTCTCTTTGGTTTTGTCATGTATCGAGTGGGTGGTCCCTCGTCCTTCCCAAAAGGATGGCAGTGAGTGTCGTGAAAAGCCCGGGAGCTCTGTATAGAGGCAAGCTAAAATACGCTGCGAGTCGGGGCACGTTCTCCCCGGGTATAGGCTCTGCTCCCGAAAGAAAGGCTGGCGTAGCTGTACCTGCGCTGCCGGGCACCGCCTGCCTCCAAACGCTCTCATTTGCCTTTTTGTACGAGTCCTGCTGGAGCAGCTCCCACTGGGCCCCGCCGCGGGCGCCGGCTGGCCGGGACGCGGTCCCATGGCTTCGGTTGCTCCGTGCCGCAGTCTGCTCCTCCGTTAACGTGAGTTCTGCGCTGGCTTTGCACAGGGCTTCTGCTCGGGGGATCTCCGAGCTCTTTTCCCGGCCATCCTCTCGGGTACTCAAATCATTACGAAATCGGACGCTTTTCATTTCTCCCTTCCCGAAGAGGAGGTGATACCAATTCCTTTGCTCGTTAAAGGGCACGGGGAGGCATCCTCTTGAGCTGGGTGATACCGTGAGGCGTAGATCCCGCGCGTGAGGTCAGGGTCTCCCCACGTGGGTTATGAGTGTGAAAAACCAGTGGGCAAAAAAACCTGCATGGATCCCGCCCCTGGGAACAAGGGAAGGGAGAAATAGAAGTAGCGCCTGGAAAATGCTGCTCTCATCAAGAGAGGCCTCCTCCCTGTAAATATCTGCTAATTAGAGTATGACATAATATTCTGATGTTACACATACTAGCAAATCTAAATTCACCCATTCTGTGGAATCCTCCTTTGCTTCTTTACTCGTAGGAAAGCCTGGGCTTTATTTTTAACAATAATAATAGTAAAAAAAAAGAATTTCCCATCCCATCAGGAAATCCTAATTTCTTCAGCCAAGAACATCTGGGCTGAAGCCGGAGGAGGGCTGGTGTGTCTCCATAACGGTGTGTAATGACAGCCCAGACATCCTCACCTTCCCCGCCTGGATCCAGCCCTGCAGTCGGCAAACCCTCTGGATGCTCCCGCCCGGCCTCCTGGCTGCTCCTGCTCCGTGCCCCTGTGCTCCGGCGGCACCGCGCCGAGCCCGGGGGGGCTGCCAGGGCCCCGGGACGCGGGTCCGGGTGCAGAGGGGCTTTGCCCTGCGGGGTGCAGAGGGGCTTTGCCCTGCGGGGTGCAGAGGGGCTTTGCCAGGCAGCCTGCCCAAAGCCGAGCCCCTACAGAATTCCCCTCCCTCCGTGATCACAGCTCACCCGGCTCCCCCTGAGCCCCCTTTGGACCCGCTTGTGCACGCACACGCCACGTGGCAGGAGAAGGCGCCTGCGTGGGCAAACATCATCGCCAAAAAGGCAAACGGCATCGCTCAGGTAGGTGAGGAAGCTCTGGCAGCCGGGAAGGGCTATAAGAACATAATCACCTTAACATCCATTCCTCGGGCTGCCTGGGCAAACGAAGATCCAGGGCAAGCAGCCAGCTGGGGAAACGGGCTGGTCGTGAAACGCCGGCTCCGTGCGCAGGCAACCGTAACGGCTGGTTTGGGACCTCTCGGTCCCGCTCTCTTTCGTTGTGAAATCAGGCCTCAGAGTTAACAGAAGTATGGTCTGGAATGGCCTTTTTTATTTACCCGCCAGTATTGGTAGGTAGCGTACTCTGTCCCTGGGCTGCCAAGCTGGGAATGCTTGGCTCGGCTCGCTGCCGGGCGCGGGCTGGCCGCACGGGGCTGCGCTCCCCGCCGTGCTGATCGGCTGCGTCAGGGCCCAGGGGCGCTCCCCAGGAGCCCTGAGCTGATCCTCCGAGGGAGAGCAAGCCTTCTCCAGCCAGCTCTAGCAACGTGGTCCGTGGAGGACATCTGCTGGCCCCAGCTCCGGTAACGCGGCCCGTGCTGCAGTGGGAAGGCGACGGCGCAGCACGGTACGGCGGCTGTAGGAGGGCTGGGGGGGAAGGTGCGGCTGTGTGTCCTCCCCCTGGCCATCAAACGTGCAGCAGCTCCTGCGGTGGCAGGGCCATCTCTGCCCCATGGCCATGGTCAGCGCACAGGAGGGGTGAGGCGCAGGGCTTGCAAAAGCTCCCGCATCCCGCCCTGCCAGGGCGCCGCGTCCGCGTTCCTGGGGACGAGGACGTCTGAGGAGCTGGTAACTCCCGCTGACTCAGGAGCAAAATGGCAAAGCAACAACACAACAAAAACCACCCAGCCTGTTTCTGAAGCCCCCTGTTTAGATCTGCTTCTCGGTGTGCATAGGGCTTGTTTATATTATGGGCTGCCTCGCAGGGTGACTGAGCCTGGGGCATCGGGCGGGTGTGGGGCTTGAGGACTCCAAAAAATCCCACAGCAGAGCCTGGAGGAGCTATAAAAGACCCCACTCCCTCCCAGCTGCCCATTCAGGTTTTCCAGGAGGACTATGAAATAAGCTCTTTATCCCCATCCCCCGTTCCCATCCAGCCCTGGGGGAGGTCGTCCCTTTCCATGGGAAGACATCTGGGAGCTTTGGGAGTTGGCTCCGAGCCAGGGGCCATTCAGTGGCATCTCCAAAATATTAGCAGAGCACAGGTCATCTTGGCACGAAACAGCCACGTGAAAACTCACCGCTGCTGCTGGCTTTACTGGTTTAAGGCTGACCGGCTGTAGACCCCCATTTGCCCTCCTGTTCCTTGGGGCGGGTACCGGGGTGGGACATGAACGAGGCAGCGAGGAGGAGGTGGCACCACCCCTGCTGCACGCGCAGGACGTTGGCCTCCGACGGTGTCGGTCCAGCACCGTTCCCCACAGCAAATGCAGCAGAGTTTGTTGTTCATGTGCTAAAGGCAGTGTTAAATGGGATGTTTTAAGCTGAGAATATTTCCCCAGCTCCTGGGAAGGGTGAGACACACAGCCCTGAGGTGGGCCAAGCATGCGATTGCCCTCGCACTAAGCAGCCGTGTCGAGCTCGGTTTGGATTTCGTCGGATGAGACGGGACGGTTCACAGAAGGAAATGCTGAGGCCACACAGGTTGTCAAGCCCCTGCTCTAACCAGGTGCAATGACTGAGGTTTTGCAGGCGAGCTGCAGTTAAGGCAAAAAATAACAGCCCATGGGTCAAAACCATCCCTGATGCCACCCCACCATCTCCAGTAAGAGTTTACCCCCGGGTGGACCTGGCCCCATGCTGCTCACGCGCAAAATAAAGCAAGATCCCTCCTGCAGCAGAATCAATTGGAAAAGGGAGAAAGAAAAAAAAGCTTCTTTCTAAGCCACATTACAAATAATCACTTTTTTGTTGCACAATGGGACAGCAAAAGCCAGGCCTGCGAGGCCCCCGAGTACAATTTCCTCAGCATGTCACAGAGGGAAAAAAATGGGCATAACCAAGAGGTCTCTTTAATCTCTGCTCAGTTCTGAATGATACGGGAAGAGGGGAAAGCACATCTGGATGTAGAGATACACAGATAGAGAGGAGACAGAGAGATATAGGGGAGATACAGAGCTAGAGGAGATGATATAGAGATACAGAGGGAGAGAGAGATACAGCTATATAGACATATAGAGAGGAGATGATACAGAGATACAGAGATCTAGAGGAGACAGAGAGATCGAGAGATCTGGCTGTGCTTTCCCCTCGTCCCTGTGGCGATAGCTGTGGCTCGGTGCCCGTCCATGCCGCTGTCTCCAGCGGCCGATACACCCGTGCCTCCCGGGCTGATCGTGTCGCCAGAGCGAGAGCTGGAGGCCTTTAGGAGGACTTTTGCACAAACACAGAGTGATTTACAAAAATCTGTTCTATTCCTTCTCTTGGTCGGAGCTGTTGTTCAAAGCAGTGAAATGGATCTGTTTAAATGCCCGCCAGCGCGTTCGCTGCTGCCCCGGGGTTTCCAGCCCAGCTTTTCCTTCCCTTCCAGCAGGTTTGTTGTGTGTGAGCTCTACGGGAACGCAGCAAAGCCACCCGAGGGAGAAAACTGCTAATCACTAAAAATTACTAATCACTCTTTCACACCGAACAGATCCCACTGAGAGGTTTTGAGTTACACAAAGCTGGATTTTTTTTTTTTTTCTTTCCCCTTCTCCCTCTTTCCTCCAGCTAACGCTACGGAGGCGCAGAGCGCAGGGTGGCACATCCTGCCGTGCTTTAGCTGCAGCGTTTGCGCGTGATAAGATCCAGGTCTGAGTCCCAAATAAAAGCACAATAGCCTGAAAATCTTCTCATGCACGCCACCAGCACTTCGCAACCACAACGGCAGGAAAAGCCATCCCGACAGCCACCGAATAATCTTCCCGAGGCCGTTTGCACCCCAGCAGCGGGGTGGTCCCCGCGCTGAGCCTACGGCCCCTGTGCATTTGCCGTCTGAAAGGGTTTGCGACGTAAACAGATGAGGCAGGAGGTTGGAAGGAGAAGGTAGGGTGTGACCTGCAGCTCTTACAGCCCGGGAACGCTGAGGGTAAGAGCCTTCCTCAAGGTCATTTGGGACTCTCCAGGGGAGGTAGGGGCTCGCCGCGCTCCCGAGTCGCAGTCCTGGCCAGCGGAGCCCACTGCCCCCCGCACCGCTCCCCTGCCCTTAGCAAGAGCCTCGCGGACACGTCCCGGGGACGCAGAGCTCTGCTGCTCCCCGTTACACCTCAGCGAATCCAGTCACACCCAAAACCGCTCCCTCGCCCTCCCTACGGATGCTCGAGGGCTCCCCGTGGCCGCCGTTCCTCTGGCGCTGGCGTGAGACGGCGGCGCGCGGCCGGCCGGGAGCTCGGGCGCCTCTGCACGGGGGCGTCCCGCTGCTGCCCCCCGGGGCTGGGGGCTCCCCCCGCCGAGCCTCGGGCCCCGCCAGCCGCAGGGGGCTTGTGGCAGCCGGCAGCCGCCTTCCGGGGGAGTTCCCAGGGCAATACGCCTTCCCGCGCTAACGCCTGGGAAACGGCCCGGGCCGGGGGCAAGGCATTCGCCAGAAAGGAAGAAAATCAGTGGCAGCCCTGCCTGTACTTAACCAGGACCTTAATGTATATTTTTTAAAAAATAAAAGTTGGGCTGTCTGTCTTTGCTCACTGTATTCCATTCTGGGCCTCAGAGCACAGCGAAGCACCTTCCCCTTACAAGAAGGCGGCGGATTTTGTCATTCCTTCGGCCCCTCTGGAAAACGCTTCGAGCCTCAGCCCCCCCGGCCCGTGTGGGGCAGCCAGGGCTTCCTCGGCTCAGCCCCCCGGCACAGCCCCCCCGCCGTCCCCCCGCGCCGCAGCGGCCCCGGCTCCCACCCGAACAGGCAGGGAAGGCAGGAGGCAGAGCTGCCTTGCTTCCAGCCCATCACCAGCGGGCTCGTCGCGGCGTGGCTATGGCTGCTCCATCGTGGGCCTGCTCGGTTTACGTTGACACACTGCGGTTTGATTACCTGGGCCAAATTCAGGCCTGCTGGAAGCAAGCTGGTCCTGGTACGTAATACTTGGAATAGTTTATTTCCACCCCGTTCCCCTCTGGTTTTTTCCTGCATCCATGCACGCTGCAGGCGTCACCTAAACCGGAGCAGGCAGCAGCACGACAGGTCCCCGTCGCTGCTGTACCGCGCCCTGAGCCCCGCTGTGTGTGCCAGCCGGGCCGACGGGGGCTGCGGGGCGCCAGACCCCCTCCAGGGCATTTTTGCTGCATTCATAAAGAAATAATGGAAGAACAGCTCCTGGAGAAAGGAAGCCGTGAGGCGTGAGCAGCGCCTGGCCACGGGTCCAGCCCCATCTCTCCCCTGGGCAGAGCAAAGCAGGTCAGGGCGCCTAAAATACACCCGCGTGTAACCAGCCTCGGGCGGCTGTGCCGCGGGGTGGGCAGCGACATTTGGGAGCTGTTGCTGAGCTTTGGGATTAACGCCCGGTGGGAAGCACCTGCAGGGAGCTGCCCGGCCCAGCTCGGTGGCGGCACGGGGACGCAGGGACACGAGGACACAGGACATGGGGACACGGGGACATGGGGATGCGGGGACACGGGACACAGGACATGGGGACACGGGGACACGGGGACGTGGCAGCGGGCGCTGCCACACCGGCAGGCTGCCTTTGCCAGTGGTCCATCAGCCACAAGGTACTTTGCCTGGAGATGGTTTGTCTCCCAAGTAGTCACACGGGAATCTTCTGAAGCAGAACACGGCATTACGTAAATTTGATGTCCTGACACACTGATATTCTTACTCGCGTGATTCACGGAATTACACCCAAGTCGTAGTTTCAGTTCCTCAGAAGCAGCATCTGCTGGTCAGCTTTAGGCTGCTCAGAAAGACTTATTTTTCCCACTGCTCCATTCCCTGTTGGTCCCACCGGGCTCCAGCAGAGCCTGTGCAGAACATCCTTCGGCCGGTGATGGCAACGGGCTTCCCCAAAGGTGAATACGAGGACTGGGCTGTAAATCTGCTGGTTTGTGGCCAAAACATGCCCCTGCCTTTATCAGCCAGGCACAGCTCCTGTAGGAGACCGCGGCGCTGCGATGAGGTGGGTGAGCATTAATGACGAGGTGGGTGAGCATTAATGACGAGGTGGGTGAGCATTAATTACAAGGTGCTCATTCAGTCCCAGCACAACACACAGCAGCTCCCTCGCCAGCACCCGCGATGGCAGGGTCAGCTGAAGCAGCCTTAATGCACAGAGGGGCTTCCAGCCAAGCGGGGTGCTCAGCGGCCGACAGCCCATTTACAGTTGGGGGGGGCTCCTCTCCCCCGGTGGGAGTACGCAGCCACTTTGGGGGAGGAGGAGCCCACCACGCCCCAGCGCCGCGCGGAGGCCGGGTCTCCTCTCCCAGTGACCGTGCTGGCACTGCCGTGCTCTGCCCAGCGAAGGCTGCAGTGCCCTTTCTCAACTCAGCGTTTCTTCAGCTGACCATCTAATAACTAAAGCGCCCTAACAAGAAATCAGTCTATTCCCTCGTGCCTTGTATTCTATTCCCTCGTGCCTTGTATTCACTAAATCTTCCCTGCGTCCGTAGTAAGGGCTGATCATCAACTGGTCCGGGAGAGGTTTGTTAGGGTATCATAGGCTGGTTTGACAAAACTCACACAGAAGCCTGTATGGACACTGCTGTAACTGATAAAGCTTCAAATAATTAGGAAACAGTCGCAGCTCAACCCAAAACAGTTGTCGGATCCCAAGATAAAGGTGTTTTCTCGGGGACTTGTGCTGACCGAAGCACACCCGTGCGTTCCCCGCCGGCGCCTTGCTGCACATCTCCCCAGGCTCCCTGGGGGCCAGGGCGAGGACCCCCCCGGGCTGGCCGAGCCCTTGATGGCTCCATTGGGAACAACTGAGGATGGGGAGGGGGCACAGCAGGCCAATGGGGACGGGGGGTGGGGGTGGGTCCTGGCAGCCCCCAGGTGGGGCAACTTTCTGCCTGGTCTGTAGCCCTTGGGAGAGGCTATAAAAGGAAGAGAAGAGCCAGAAGCCCTTCTTGTCAGCAGTGGGCACACAGGAGTAGTTTTAGACCCAAAAAGCTCTTGGGTAAGAGTTATTGTAGGGCTTGAGTTAATTTACTTGGTTTGCAGTAAAAAAAAAAACCAACAAGTAGTTGCTGTTTGAATTCTAATCTGGCCTTTCTTTTTTTTGCCAGTGGTTTTACTCCTCCCGGTCTGAGGCCCGTGTCTGGAGCAAGCCCTGGTTTCTGGAGAGCCGTGGGGCTTTGTCCTGCTCTTCCCCAGGTAAGCGATGGCCCTGGCTGGCGGCCAGAAGGCCACCACGCTGCTCTCCTCCTCCTCCTCAGCAGGGCAGGGGGAGCAAGGCAGATGTAAGGGCTCGTGGGCTGAGGTGCAGACGGGGAGATTGATTACCAACTAGCATCACTAGCAAAGCAGGCAGAATTGATTTGGGGGGGAAATTAATTTATTGCCAATTAGAAAATAGAGTAGGATTGTGAGAAACAAAGCCACCTTTCCCACCCCTTCTTCCTAGGCTCAGATTGCTCCTTTGTTCCTGGCTCTTCTACCTCCTTCCCCCACGAGTGGCGTGGGGGGTCAGGGGCTCGTGGCCCGTTCACGGCACTTTGTCCCTGCCGCTCCTTCCTTGCGCCTTTCGCCTGCTCCGGCGTGGGGTCCCTCCCACAGGGGAGCCCTCCAGAATCGGCTCCAGCCTGGGCCCTTCCCAGGGGGTGCAGCCCCTCGGGAGCAGACGGCTCCATCCCGGGTC